>NHQK01000084.1:0-285900 GCA_016864655.1 Phytophthora cactorum
CCGTGGCGGACTTGAACCCGCACGAAGTGAGTCGTTAGCGGATGAGAGAGCGATCTGACAGGGCGAGCCAGAACACCGGGAGGCCGGAGTGACGGCTGTCAAGGCGCGAAAACGGCTAAAATGGTCACAGGCCGACTACAGCAAGAATAAGTTGGCCAATGTGGGATTCGAACCCACGCCCTTTCGGACCAGTGCCTTAAACTGGCGCCTTAGACCGCTCGGCCAATTGACCACCATACGCAAACCACAACCCTCACGCCAACAAAAAACGCCATTACGCACATTACAAGAGCACACCAACCACGCGTCGCACACACACAAACGGACCACACAAGCCACCGCCTGTCCTCGAGGCCCCACCTCCGCCATCGCTTGCCTCAGTCCGTGTTTATCCACACGAGATATCACGGGGTCAATGTCGTCCGTCACGATGAATCGACCGAGCACCACGCTAATGTCATACGCCGTTACAGCTCTTGTTGTTGCCCACATGTACTACCTCAGCCGGACGACTACTGCTTTGGCTCATTACACCTGAACTACCTGAATTGGTCACCATTTTGTCGGGTCCGAGTGAGTGCCAACGAAATCGATACCCGGCTTCACATGTCCGGCCTCGCCGCTGTTTCAAAATGAAGCGGACAGTGCCCCCAACAGCGTGATTGACGAGGTCCAGCGTATAACTCACACCGCAGCACTATCCGCTTTCACCAAAGAGAACCGCTATTTGACAAAGGTTGACATCGGAACTGGGACCCGTGGCGGACTTGAACCCGCACGAAGTGAGTCGTTAGCGGATGAGAAGAGCGATCTGACAGGGCGAGCCAGAACACCGGGAGGCCGAGTGACGGCTTGTCAAGGCGCGAAACGGCTAAAATGGTCACAAGGCCGACTACAGCAAGAATAAGTTGGCCAATGTGGGATTCGAACCACGCCCTTTCGAGACCAGTGCCTTAACTGGCGCCTTAGACCCGATCGGCCAATTGACCACATCTACGACAAACCACAAACCCTCACGCCAACAAAAAAACGCCATTACGCCACATTTACAAGAGCACGCACCAACCACGCGTCGCACTCACACACAAACGGACCACACAACCACGCACTGTCCCTTTCGAGCCTCCGTCCGATCGCTTGCCTCAGTCCGTGTTTATCCACACGAGATATCACGGGGTCAATGTCGTCCGTCACGATGAATCGACCGAGCGCCACGGCTATGTTCATACGCCGTTACAGCTCTTGTTGTTGCCCCACATGTACCTACCTCAGCCGGACGACTACTGCTTTGGCTTCAATACACCTGAACTACCTGAATTGGTCACCATTTTCGGGTCCGAGTGGAGTGCCAACGAAATCGATACCCGGCTTCAATGTCCGGCCTCGCGCTGTTCAAATGAAGCGGACCAAGTGCCAACAGCACGCGTGATTTGACGAGGTCCAGCGTATAACTCACACCGCAGCACTATCCGCTTTCACCAAGAGAACCGCTATTTGACAAAGGTTGACATCGGAACTGGACCCGTGGCGGACTTGAACCCGCACGAAGTGAGTCGTTAGCGGATGAGAGAGCGATCTGACAGGGCGAGCCAGAACACCGGGAGGCCGGAGTGACGGCTGTCAAGGCGCGAAAACGGCTAAAAATGGTGCACAGCGCCGACTACAGCAAGAATAAGTTGCCAATGTGGGATTTCGAGCCCACGCCCCTTTCGGACCAGTGCCTTAAACTGGCGCCTTAGACCGCTTCGGCCAATTGACCACCATACGCAAACCACAACCTCACGCCAACAAAAAACGCCATTACGCACATTACAAGAGCACACCAACCACGCGTCGCACACACACAAACGGACCACACAAGCCACCGCCTGTCCTCGAGGCCCCACCTCCGCCATCGCTTGCCTCAGTCCGTGTTTATCCACACGAGATATCACGGGGTCAATGTCGTCCGTCACGATGAATCGACCGAGCGCCACGCTAATGTCATACGCCGTTACAGCTCTTGTTGTTGCCCACATGTACCTACCTCAGCCGGACGACTACTGCTTTGGCTCAATACACCTGAACTACCTGAATTGGTCACCATTTTGTCGGGTCCGAGTGAGTGCCAACGAAATCGATACCCGGCTTCAATGTCCGGCCTCGCCCGCTGTTCAAATGAAGCGGACAGTGCCCCCCAACAGCGTGATTTGACGAGGTCCAGCGTATAACTCACACCGCAGCACTATCCGCTTTCACCAAGAGAACCGCTATTTGACAAAGGTTGACATCGGAACTGGACCCGTGGCGGACTTGAACCCGCACGAAGTGAGTCGTTAGCGGATGAGAGAGCGATCTGACAGGGCGAGCCAGAACACCGGGAGGCCGGAGTGACGGCTGTCAAGGCGCGAAAACGGCTAAAATGGTCACAGGCCGACTACAGCAAGAATAAGTTGGCCAATGTGGGATTCGAACCCACGCCCTTTCGGACCAGTGCCTTAAACTGGCGCCTTAGACCGCTCGGCCAATTGACCACCATACGCAAACCACAACCCTCACGCCAACAAAAAACGCCATTACGCACATTACAAGAGCACACCAACCACGCGTCGCACACACACAAACGGACCACACAAGCCACCGCCTGTCCTCGAGGCCCCACCTCCGCCATCGCTTGCCTCAGTCCGTGTTTATCCACACGAGATATCACGGGGTCAATGTCGTCCGTCACGATGAATCGACCGAGCGCCACGCTAATGTCATACGCCGTTACAGCTCTTGTTTTGTTGCCCACATGTACCTACCTCAGCCGGACGACTACTGCTTTGGCTCAATACACCTGAACTACCTGAATTGGTCACCATTTTGTCGGGTCCGAGTGAGTGCCAACGAAATCGATACCCGGCTTCAATGTCCGGCCTCGCCGCTGTTCAAATGAAGCGGACAGTGCCCCCAACAGCGTGATTTGACGAGGTCCAGCGTATAACTCACACCGCAGCACTATCCGCTTTCACCAAGAGAACCGCTATTTGACAAAGGTTGACATCGGAACTGGACCCGTGGCGGACTTGAACCCGCACGAAGTGAGTCGTTAGCGGATGAGAGAGCGATCTGACAGGGCGAGCCAGAACACCGGGAGGCCGGAGTGACGGCTGTCAAGGCGCGAAAACGGCTAAAATGGTCACAGGCCGACTACAGCAAGAATAAGTTGGCCAATGTGGGATTCGAACCCACGCCCTTTCGGACCAGTGCCTTAAACTGGCGCCTTAGACCGCTCGGCCAATTGACCACCATACGCAAACCACAACCCTCACGCCAACAAAAAACGCCATTACGCACATTACAAGAGCACACCAACCACGCGTCGCACACACACAAACGGACCACACAAGCCACCGCCTGTCCTCGAGGCCCCACCTCCGCCATCGCTTGCCTCAGTCCGTGTTTATCCACACGAGATATCACGGGGTCAATGTCGTCCGTCACGATGAATCGACCGAGCACCACGCTAATGTCATACGCCGTTACAGCTCTTGTTGTTGCCCACATGTACCTACCTCAGCCGGACGACTACTGCTTTGGCTCAATACACCTGAACTACCTGAATTGGTCACCATTTTGTCGGGTCCGAGTGAGTGCCAACGAAATCGATACCCGGCTTCAATGTCCGGCCTCGCCGCTGTTCAAATGAAGCGGACAGTGCCCCCAACAGCGTGATTTGACGAGGTCCAGCGTATAACTCACACCGCAGCACTATCCGCTTTCACCAAGAGAACCGCTATTTGACAAAGGTTGACATCGGAACTGGACCCGTGGCGGACTTGAACCCGCACGAAGTGAGTCGTTAGCGGATGAGAGAGCGATCTGACAGGGCGAGCCAGAACACCGGGAGGCCGGAGTGACGGCTGTCAAGGCGCGAAAACGGCTAAAAATGGTCACAGGCCGACTACAGCAAGAATAAGTTGGCCAATGTGGGATTCGAACCCACGCCCTTTCGGACCAGTGCCTTAAACTGGCGCCTTAGACCGCTCGGCCAATTGACCACCATACGCAAACCACAACCCTCACGCCAACAAAAAACGCCATTACGCACATTACAAGAGCACACCAACCACGCGTCGCACACACACAAACGGACCACACAAGCCACCGCCTGTCCTCGAGGCCCCACCTCCGCCATCGCTTGCCTCAGTCCGTGTTTATCCACACGAGATATCACGGGGTCAATGTCGTCCGTCACGATGAATCGACCGAGCACCACGCTAATGTCATACGCCGTTACAGCTCTTGTTGTTGCCCACATGTACCTACCTCAGCCGGACGACTACTGCTTTGGCTCAATACACCTGAACTACCTGAATTGGTCACCATTTTGTCGGGTCCGAGTGAGTGCCAACGAAATCGATACCCGGCTTCAATGTCCGGCCTCGCCGCTGTTCAAATGAAGCGGACAGTGCCCCCAACAGCGTGATTTGACGAGGTCCAGCGTATAACTCACACCGCAGCACTATCCGTTCACCAAGAGAACCGCTATTTGACAAAGGTTGACATCGGAACTGGACCCGTGGCGGACTTGAACCCCGCACGAAAGTGAGTCGTTAGGGATGAGAGAGCGAATCTGAAACAGGGCCGAGCCAGAACACCGGGAGGCCGGAGTGACGGCTGTCAAAGGCGCGAAAACGGCTAAATGGTCACAGGCCGACTACAGCAAGAATAAGTTGGCCAATGTGGGATTCGAACCCACGCCTTTCGGACCAGTGCCTTAAACTGGCGCCTTAGACCGCTCGGCCAATTGACCACCATACGCAAAACCACAACCCTCACGCCAACAAAAAAACGCCATTACGCACATTACAAGAGCACACCAACCACGCGTCGCACACACACAAACGGACCACACAAGCCACCGCCTGTCCTCGAGGCCCCACCTCCGCCATCGCTTGCCTCAGTCCGTGTTTATCCACACGAGATATCACGGGGTCAATGTCGTCCGTCACGATGAATCGACCGAGCGCCACGCTAATGTCATACGCCGTTACAGCTCTTGTTGTTGCCCACATGTACCTACCTCAGCCGGACGACTACTGCTTTGGCTCAATACACCTGAACTACCTGAATTGGTCACCATTTTGTCGGGTCCGAGTGAGTGCCAACGAAATCGATACCCGGCTTCAATGTCCGGCCTCGCCGCTGTTCAAATGAAGCGGACAGTGCCCCCAACAGCGTGATTTGACGAGGTCCAGCGTATAACTCACACCGCAGCACTATCCGCTTTCACCAAGAGAACCGCTATTTGACAAAGGTTGACATCGGAACTGGACCCGTGGCGGACTTGAACCCGCACGAAGTGAGTCGTTAGCGGATGAGAGAGCGATCTGACAGGGCGAGCCAGAACACCGGGAGGCCGGAGTGACGGCTGTCAAGGCGCGAAAACGGCTAAAATGGTCACAGGCCGACTACAGCAAGAATAAGTTGGCCAATGTGGGATTCGAACCCACGCCCTTTCGGACCAGTGCCTTAAACTGGCGCCTTAGACCGCTCGGCCAATTGACCACCATACGACGCAAACCACAACCCTCACGCCAACAAAAAACGCCATTACGCACATTACAAGAGCACACCAACCACGCGTCGCACACACACAAACGGACCACACAAGCCACCGCCTGTCCTCGAGGCCCCACCTCCGCCATCGCTTGCCTCAGTCCGTGTTTATCCACACGAGATATCACGGGGTCAATGTCGTCCGTCACGATGAATCGACCGAGCGCCACGCTAATGTCATATGCCGTTACAGCTCTTGTTGTTGCCCACATGTACCTACCTCAGCCGGACGACTACTGCTTTGGCTCAATACACCTGAACTACCTGAATTGGTCACCATTTTGTCGGGTCCGAGTGAGTGCCAACGAAATCGATACCCGGCTTCAATGTCCGGCCTCGCCGCTGTTCAAATGAAGCGGACAGTGCCCCCAACAGCGTGATTTGACGAGGTCCAGCGTATAACTCACACCGCAGCACTATCCGCTTTCACCAAGAGAACCGCTATTTGACAAAGGTTGACATCGGAACTGGACCCGTGGCGGACTTGAACCCGCACGAAGTGAGTCGTTAGCGGATGAGAGAGCGATCTGACAGGGCGAGCCAGAACACCGGGAGGCCGGAGTGACGGCTGTCAAGGCGCGAAAAACGGCTAAAATGGTCACAGGCCGACTACAGCAAGAATAAGTTGGCCAATGTGGGATTCGAACCCACGCCCTTTCGGACCAGTGCCTTAAACTGGCGCCTTAGACCGCTCGGCCAATTGACCACCATACGCAAACCACAACCCTCACGCCAACAAAAAACGCCATTACGCACATTACAAGAGCACACCAACCACGCGTCGCACACACACAAACGGACCACACAAGCCACCGCCTGTCCTCGAGGCCCCACCTCCGCCATCGCTTGCCTCAGTCCGTGTTTATCCACACGAGATATCACGGGGTCAATGTCGTCCGTCACGATGAATCGACCGAGCGCCACGCTAATGTCATATGCCGTTACAGCTCTTGTTGTTGCCCACATGTACCTACCTCAGCCGGACGACTACTGCTTTGGCTCAATACACCTGAACTACCTGAATTGGTCACCATTTTGTCGGGTCCGAGTGAGTGCCAACGAAATCGATACCCGGCTTCAATGTCCGGCCTCGCCGCTGTTCAAATGAAGCGGACAGTGCCCCCAACAGCGTGATTTGACGAGGTCCAGCGTATAACTCACACCGCAGCACTATCCGCTTTCACCAAGAGAACCGCTATTTGACAAAGGTTGACATCGGAAACTGGACCCGTGGCGGACTTGAACCCGCACGAAGTGAGTCGTTAGCGGATGAGAGAGCGATCTGACAGGGCGAGCCAGAACACCGGGAGGCCGGAGTGACGGCTGTCAAGGCGCGAAAACGGCTAAAATGGTCACAGGCGACTACAGCAAGAATAAGTTGGCCAATGTGGGATTCGAACCCACGCCCTTTCGGACCAGTGCCCTTAAAACTGGCGCCTTAGACCGCTCGGCCAATTGACCACCATACGCAAACCACAACCCTCACGCCACAAAAAACGCCATTACGCACATTACAAGAGCACACCAACCACGCGTCGCACACACACAAACGGACCACACAAGCCACCCGCCTGTCCTCGAGGCCCCACCTCCGCCATCGCTTCCTCAGTCCGTGTTTATGGCCACACGAGATATCACGGGTCAATGTCGTCCGTCACGATGAATCGACCGAGCGCCACGCTAATGTCATATGCCGTTACAGCTCTTGTTGTTGCCCCACATGTACCTACCTCAGCCGGACGACTACTGCTTTGGCTCAATACACCTGAACTACCTGAATTGGTCACCATTTTTGTCGGGTCCGAGTGAGTGCCAACGAAATCGATACCCGGCTTCAATGTCCGGCCTCGCCGCTGTTCAAATGAAGCGGACAGTGCCCCCAACAGCGTGATTTGACGAGGTCCAGCGTATAACTCACACCGCAGCACTATCCGCTTTCACCAAGAGACCGCTATTTGACAAAGGTTGACATCGGAACTGGACCCGTGGCGGACTTGAACCCGCACGAAGTGAGTCGTTAGCGGATGATGAGAAGCGATCTGACAGGGCGAGCCAGAACACCGGGAGGCCGGAGTGACGGCTGTCAAGGCGCGAAAACGGCTAAAATGGTCACAGGCCGACTACAGCAAGAATAAGTTGGCCAATGTGGGATTCGAACCCACGCCCTTTCGGACCAGTGCCTTAAACTGGCGCCTTAGACCGCTCGGCCAATTGACCACCATACGCAAACCACAACCCTCACGCCAACAAAAAACGCCATTACGCACATTACAAGAGCACACCAACCACGCGTCGCACACACACAAACGGACCACACAAGCCACCGCCTGTCCTCGAGGCCCCACCTCCGCCATCGCTTGCCTCAGTCCGTGTTTATCCACACGAGATATCACGGGGTCAATGTCGTCCGTCACGATGAATCGACCGAGCGCCACGCTAATGTCATATGCCGTTACAGCTCTTGTTGTTGCCCACATGTACCTACCTCAGCCGGACGACTACTGCTTTGGCTCAATACACCTGAACTACCTGAATTGGTCACCATTTTGTCGGGTCCGAGTGAGTGCCAACGAAATCGATACCCGGCTTCAATGTCCGGCCTCGCCGCTGTTCAAATGAAGCGGACAGTGCCCCCAACAGCGTGATTTGACGAGGTCCAGCGTATAACTCACACCGCAGCACTATCCGCTTTCACCAAGAGAACCGCTATTTGACAAAGGTTGACATCGGAAACTGGACCCGTGGCGGACTTGAACCCGCACGAAGTGAGTCGTTAGCGGATGAGAGAGCGATCTGACAGGGCGAGCCAGAACACCGGGAGGCCGGAGTGACGGCTGTCAAGGCGCGAAAACGGCTAAAATGGTCACAGGCCGACTACAGCAAGAATAAGTTGGCCAATGTGGGATTCGAACCCACGCCCTTTCGGACCAGTGCCTTAAACTGGCGCCTTAGACCGCTCGGCCAATTGACCACCATACGCAAACCACAACCCTCACGCCAACAAAAAACGCCATTACGCACATTACAAGAGCACACCAACCACGCGTCGCACACACACAAACGGACCACACAAGCCACCGCCTGTCCTCGAGGCCCCACCTCCGCCATCGCTTGCCTCAGTCCGTGTTTATCCACACGAGATATCACGGGGTCAATGTCGTCCGTCACGATGAATCGACCGAGCGCCACGCTAATGTCATACGCCGTTACAGCTCTTGTTGTTGCCCACATGTACCTACCTCAGCCGGACGACTACTGCTTTGGCTCAATACACCTGAACTACCTGAATTGGTCACCATTTTGTCGGGTCCGAGTGAGTGCCAACGAAATCGATACCCGGCTTCAATGTCCGGCCTCGCCGCTGTTCAAATGAAGCGGACAGTGCCCCCAACAGCGTGATTTGACGAGGTCCAGCGTATAACTCACACCCGCAGCACTATCCGCTTTCACCAAGAGAACCGCTATTTGACAAAGGTTGACATCGGAACTGGACCCGTGGCGGACTTGAACCCGCACGAAGTGAGTCGTTAGCGGATGAGAGAGCGATCTGACAGGGCGAGCCAGAACACCGGGAGGCCGGAGTGACGGCTGTCAAGGCGCGAAAACGGCTAAAATGGTCACAGGCCGACTACAGCAAGAATAAGTTGGCCAATGTGGGATTCGAACCCACGCCCTTTCGGACCAGTGCCTTAAACTGGCGCCTTAGACCGCTCGGCCAATTGACCACCATACGCAAACCACAACCCTCACGCCAACAAAAAAACGCCATTACGCACATTACAAGAGCACACCAACCACGCGTCGCACACACACAAACGGACCACACAAGCCACCGCCTGTCCTCGAGGCCCCACCTCCGCCATCGCTTGCCTCAGTCCGTGTTTTATCCACACGAGATATCACGGGGTCAATGTCGTCCGTCACGATGAATCGACCGAGCACCACGCTAATGTCATACGCCGTTACAGCTCTTGTTGTTGCCCACATGTACCTACCTCAGCCGGACGACTACTGCTTTGGCTCAATACACCTGAACTACCTGAATTGGTCACCATTTTGTCGGGTCCGAGTGAGTGCCAACGAAATCGATACCCGGCTTCAATGTCCGGCCTCGCCGCTGTTCAAATGAAGCGGACAGTGCCCCCAACAGCGTGATTTGACGAGGTCCAGCGTATAACTCACACCGCAGCACTATCCGCTTTCACCAAGAGAACCGCTATTTGACAAAGGTTGACATCGGAACTGGACCCGTGGCGGACTTGAACCCGCACGAAGTGAGTCGTTAGCGGATGAGAGAGCGATCTGACAGGGCGAGCCAGAACACCGGGAGGCCGGAGTGACGGCTGTCAAGGCGCGAAAACGGCTAAAATGGTCACAGGCCGACTACAGCAAGAATAAGTTGGCCAATGTGGGATTCGAACCCACGCCCTTTCGGACCAGTGCCTTAAACTGGCGCCTTAGACCGCTCGGCCAATTGACCACCATACGCAAACCACAACCCTCACGCCAACAAAAAACGCCATTACGCACATTACAAGAGCACACCAACCACGCGGTCGCACACACACAAACGGACCACACAAGCCACCGCCTGTCCTCGAGGCCCCACCTCCGCCATCGCTTGCCTCAGTCCGTGTTTATCCACACGAGATATCACGGGGTCAATGTCGTCCGTCACGATGAATCGACCGAGCGCCACGCTAATGTCATACGCCGTTACAGCTCTTGTTGTTGCCCACATGTACCTACCTCAGCCGGACGACTACTGCTTTGGCTCAATACACCTGAACTACCTGAATTGGTCACCATTTTGTCGGGTCCGAGTGAGTGCCAACGAAATCGATACCCGGCTTCAATGTCCGGCCTCGCCGCTGTTCAAATGAAGCGGACAGTGCCCCCAACAGCGTGATTTGACGAGGTCCAGCGTATAACTCACACCGCAGCACTATCCGCTTTCACCAAGAGAACCGCTATTTGACAAAGGTTGACATCGGAACTGGACCCGTGGCGGACTTGAACCCGCACGAAGTGAGTCGTTAGCGGATGAGAGAGCCACGGTCGTGGAGCCTCACGACCTGCGTTCCAAGTTCTATTTGGATGTTCGACGCAGTCTGAGCGGCCTGCGTGATCTGCGCCTTCTGATAGCGCAGATCCTGCTGCTGCTAGGCGAACTCCCCGCTCTGGAACTGTTCTAGAGCGGCTACACGATCGTGTAGAGTGCGGGAGTCACGGTCAACCCCAGGTTCAGGTTGACCGTAAGAGGGGTATCTTTCCGCCCCCGCCGCCACCACTGCGCGATGCGCGCGGCTCGACTCGCTGGATAGTTGGGCGAATCGTGGGCTATGAACCCCCGAAGACGAACCGATATCAGGCTCGTCTTCGTCTTCGTTGGAGTGGATTTTCTCCCCACCGAGATACATGGGAACCGCGGAACGTTCTGATGGAGGACGTTCCGGAAATGGTAAGGGCGTACGAAGCCCAGCACGAGCGCTGCGATCACCGCTGACACTCGGAGTGTCAAGACGTTCATCACGACGTTCAAGTTGAACGCGGAGATCACGTACCTGAGCAGGTACACGCACCGTTGTGTACGCGGTGGGGTCTCGCTCGGAGAGACGCTCTGCACCGGGGAGGCAGTGAGAACACGCAGTTCCAAAGGGAATTGCGCACGGAATACCCGCCTCCATAGCTTCATTATGGAGACGATCAATCATATGACGCCTCGAGAAAGTCTTGAAGCGCTGTTGCGCCGCAGTGATGCGGGCGCGGTACGCTTTCGCGTCTTTGTTGAAGTTTTCAACAAAGGCGTTCCAAGATTGACAAAGTGCCATCCACTCGGGCACTTTGATTTTGCGCGAAGTCTTCTTCGACGCATGCCATCGGAGCTCATGGAAGAGTAGTCGCGCCTTTGATTCGTCATCGGATCAAAGTGCTGCGCTACAGCCTCAGGGTCATCAATGATGGCGCTGCACACGTACAGCGGGATCTGGTTCGGTGGCGAAGTCGCACCGAACCTGGAAGCAATCTCGGATGCGCTTGGCATACACGGAGCGCGTTCTGTAGGGACAGAACGCGGAGAAGAAGCCGTCACTGGCGTTGGTGCCTTCTCTTCTTCTTCGTTACGCGAGCGCTTCGAACTTGAAGCGCTCGGATCGTCTTCACGGGTTCGACGCGACCCTGTGACCGGATCATGCGCGACTGCGATCGACTCGGAGTCGGCTGCTGAGGACGGGACTTCCCCGTCCTCCATGGGGACATCACTGATGTCCGACCCATAATCTGTAGGCATGCTACCGTCGGTGTTCAACACCGACGAACCCTCGAGGATCGTCTCCGGGGCAGCAGCCTTATCCTCCACGCGCTTCTTGTACTGTAGCGCGTGGTATTCGCCGACAGAGAGAGTAAACTCTGTTGTGGAGGTGCTTGCTTGCGCAGGCACGGACGTAGCAGTGTCTGCCGGAGCAGACTCTTGCGCTGGCGTCTTCGTTAGCGAGCTCATTACGGAATGAGCTCGAATTTCCCGGAGAGTTGACGTGTTAAGACTAGCACGTCTTATCTTAACGGGGGTGGTGGTGTAACGGGGTTACACGCAAGTGGCTATACGTAGCCATTTGGTTACACGGAGGGTTCTCGAACGTTGGTGTAAGACACACCAATGATTACACTTTGCAGACCACTGGTCTGTATGCATTTAGGCTTCCTATTGGTAGATAAGCATTTCTTTCTACCAATTAGATTAGCAAGGTTCTGACCGCCATCGGATGGCAGAATACCTTTCATATAGGATATCAGTTTTAGGAGGAAACCCAGTCCAGACATAAATCATAAATAACACTTCTCATTTTAACCTAGAAACGGCTTTAGCTTTCTTATTTTAATAAATCTATACTTTCGGACGAAAGTATAGTTAATCTAAGTTTAAGCAAACTACGCTTCCTCGTACACGTGCGCTAACGTGTAAGCCGAAGTAGTGGGCACAGAGTTGGCCCATTACAAAATTCATATGGGTTTCAATGCAAAACCTTATATAAAACGAATTTATGCAAAGCCTACTAACGGATTTCTCCAGATAAAAGACCCCACCAGGATAGGAGACCCCACACAAAAAAGGGCGCAGCTTGACGTGGTGTTTCCACCTCTCACAGACTTCTGCAGCAGAAAATGTTTTGTCTGGGACTCTATGAGAGCCCATATTTCGAAGGCGACAAAGGCTAAGTGCGTGGAGAAGAAGGTGGGCATGTGCGTCATTCCAGGCGGCTTAACGCCGTATCTGCAAGCAGGCGATATTGGCATCTGTAGCTCGTTCAAGGTCAAGTTGTCTGAGTTCATCAATACCTGGAAGCTTTCCGACGACGTGCAGTACACACGAGGCGGGAACCCGTGCCCACCTTCCGTCGAGCGCGTGGCGTCGTGGGTGCAGAGTGCGTGGGAAGCCTTACCTGACTCAGTGGTCAGCAAGTCTGTTGCTGCTGCGGGGTTTTCGAGCGATGAAACGCAGTGGCACATCGCTCGTCACGATGTATACGGAGAGTTATTTCGTGTGAAATGGGCTGACCGTGAGAGAGAGCGCGTTGACGATACTGCCGTAGAGCAGAGCTTCCTGGATGCGCTCGACGAGTTCACAATCGCAGAAGCGGCTTAGTATCAGTTCCTGGTAGCTAAGGAGATAGGTCTTCTATTGAATAATAGATGGCTCTTTATCCGGAGGAATCCGTTAGTAGGATTGTAGCCACCTACTGGTATGCTTTCGACCTGGGGAGAAAAGATTAAGAAGGTATAGATAGAAGGAACTAGCTGCGTAGTGTAAGATCTGGATTAATATATTGGCCAGACTTACCTACACTAGTATTCCCTATCGTTTGCGTTCAAGTTTGCCCGGTCGACCAGACTTTGGTGCTTGGCTGGTGATTGCATCGACCTTCACGCTCAAAGATCCCGCTATTGGAAGGGGCAAGCTACCCGGAAAGTAAAACACACCTATTAGGGCAACCTCAGGCTTCGGATCAAGTCCAAGCCGCTAGATCGGAGTTGATCAGACACTCCATTCTAGAACGAATACTAGGAGGAAACCCAGTCCAGACATAAATCATAAATAACACTTCTCATTTTAACCTAGAAACGGCTTTAGCTTTCTTATTTTAATAAATCTATACTTTCGGACGAAAGTATAGTTAATCTAAGTTTAAGCAAACTACGCTTCCTCGTACACGTGCGCTAACGTGTAAGCCGAAGTAGTGGGCACAGAGTTGGCCCATTACAAAATTCATATGGGTTTCAATGCAAAACCTTATATAAAACGAATTTATGCAAAGCCTACTAACGGATTTCTCCAGATAAAAGACCCCACCAGGAGCGAAGAAGTTCCGCGGTGCCTTACGCGTTCCGCCAGGACGGTCAAGTCTCCACTAGTTGAACGCCTTCGGATTCCTGAGAGAGCAGACCCAGCCCGCCAACGGGTACACAAGGTGAGACCAAGTTCAGCTGATCACGGATCCCCCCCCCCACGTTAGGCGGTGTCTGGGCGCAGTGTGTGAGTGGCGATCGGCCTCAACCAGATTTTGGCTGATTCCGCTACACCACAGTACCCCCGGGATGACTTGCGTTGAGGAAAGTGAAGCGACTATGATGGCCTGCACATTGATGCCCATGGGTCAATAGTGTTCACTGTAGTACGCGTGAACCCCAGTCGCGGATTCGTCATCACCTTTTACTTTCCTTCAACCTTCTTTAAAGTAGGGGTAACGATACTACATAACCATCCATCCATCGCGCCGACGCATCCGCTGATAACACATTCTGCGCTCACAGCTTTGAAACCACGCGCAATTGTTTCACGCGCTGTAGATGACATTGGAAACTGAATTCGTAGTCTTGGCAAACGCACAACAGCAGATGCTGTTTCGTACATGACACGGTAGAGCGATGGTAAACTTACACCACCTATAGGGCGAATGCCAATGACAGCACCTCTAGCTAGGTATCGTAGCAGCATTTGACCACGATGATCGGACCGCGAAATTTACAAGTATAGGGCTTAATACACAGCTGGTGTGTGACCATGGAGCACGGCTCTTCGAACGCCAACGAGCTCATTCAGAAGCATCGGGCAAATTGACCCTCTCGCAGCCGTCGCTCTTTCTCTAGGTCTCATACCAAACGCGGTCGCGCAAACTGTTCCTGCCTGCCGTTATTGTCGTCCTCCACCGCCACTGCTAGCAGGGCCAAAAGTGTCGAGTCAGGCTGTGGTCCGATTGGCACGAATGCCATTGTAAAGTGACTGGTTTGTGGTTAGATTTGAAGTGTGATAGTCTAGATGTCGCCCAGCCCCTGCCGGAGCTCTTGCCGCCTTTGCTGCTAACCAAGAGTCCACAATAGGGTTCGGGAAGGTTTACCGTCCATCCTGCAGATTTCATATAAGAACGCGCCTTAGCGTACAGAATGCCCTAAGCTTCAGTGATCGTAAATATTCCTTCGTTCCGACACTTGACTGGTGCTGCGTTTCGAAGCACTGTGGCCAGAACCTTACAAACTATTGCAGCACTTGTATTTTCCAGTTACGTGCTTCCATTCCACAGAATAGCCAGTCTTTGGGACTGTGTAGCGGATTTTCCCTTTGTTTCCATCGAAGTCCCCCCACCCCCTCCCACCCCACAGAAAGTTCTTACTGTGGCGGTGCAACAAGAAGACAAAACCCAGAAAATCGGTGATCTCATCGACATGATACTGTACAGCCGCGAACGCGGGTACCCGCGCCCGTAAGGAGACCGTCATGCTGTTCCTAACTCAGCCGTACCCTACGATTTCCGTTCCCGTGGTGGAAATGCTGAAGATGGTTCTCTTCAGCGCAACTTACTATCTAGATGTGATAATAGTGTGGTGACATTGATATGCCATCGGTGGTGTCGCGTAGTTATCGTATGGAAAGGGAAGTTGAACTTGTGCGTGCGCATTATTCTCTTTCGTTACTTTTCGTGTTGTTCTGTTACTGTACTTGATACAGAATCTGCAAGCCACAGAAACTACTCTGAAAGTCTCAGGGTTCCTTTGGCAACTTCAAGACCGTACAGGACATCGTCCCCTGCTGAAAAGGTTTCCCAGTTTTCTAGGTATCTTGCTCACAGCGCGAAATGTCTTCAGAATGGCTCGCGCAAGTCGAGCCGCTATAAACATCAAAAGCCTGGGTAAGAGTCGCGGCACAAAGATTCATACATACTCCGCCCAGAAACTGACAAGGGCGGGCCTTCTAAGTTCCCACAGGATATATAGGATATGGACTATTGCAGTTCGTAAGTACCACGCTTCTCTTCAAAGCAATCAATCTCACTGTTCTCGGCGCGCCAATTGGGACATCGTCAATGAGGGACAGCGGTTGTGTTCTTCAATAATCTCGCATTTTCTCCTTGATTATTAGCCAGGGTCCTTTAGTATTCTTCGGGGTGGTGGTTATGGTGTTGCTGCTGTTGGGAAAGATTCGAAGTGCGCCAAGCTGTTGGCGGGAGGAATCAAATTCACACCGCATGTGTGGACCTCAGATGTTTTAGGTCGTTTCCCGTTGAAAATGCTGAACTAAGGACTACCTAGTTTGCAAGTGGATAAACTGTATGTGGCGGACAGAGGATGATAGTAACCACAATTTCGGATATTGGATATTATAGTACTATATCGTGAAAGCGATTTTGGCTAATATTACTACCTAATATCCATTTCAAAATTTGAGATATTATAATATTACTATTTATTTTTACCAGTAGTACTATTTACTACTTCGACAAATCCAATTTGATGCTGTCAACCAATGACTGTATTTCTTGTTCTAATGACCCTCTGGGTGCCCTACCTTGGTGTACCTTCTAGACGATCATCGCGTCCAGGAGATACGGTGGCCCTCTAGGAAGAACCAACGGCCAGGCGTTTGATGGATGTGTCGGCGAAATGGGAAATCTCCTGAGCAATTTTTTTTTTAAATGCGCTTGCTTACCGACGCTATAGTACGGTGATCTATCCGCTAGGTGCTTATACCTCATCGATAACATACGTATTTAAACATAACTACTCACTTCTTTTTCATGGTTCCATGGTAGAGAGCATAAGAACCAGAAAAGGGTTCGATAAGCTAGGGCAGCGTTCCATTGACGCAGTCATGTGAAATGTACATGTAGTAGTGTTTTTTGTGTGTGGTTGACGTTGCCCCCCCCCCCCTCCCCCACCACACACACACACAAAGTTTGCATTAAACGCTTGTACAAAATTCAGGTGGTTCAGAGGTCCTCTATTTGTGTTAAAATAAGTTCTATTCGTGTTAAATTAAATGAAGAAATCCTGAGGCTATACCTCATCGATTTCCGATCCTGTGCTAATGAACTACTGATGTCATTCGATATCTCGCTCGTTCTGCACGTACCATATTGAAATGGCGTAACCATGCTCTTCGAAATTGTGCTTGGCTGTTTTGCCGCCACCATTAAACTCAATTTTAGTAAGGGGTGGGAGTGGGGTGGGCCCCAACCCATGTACGGCATTAGGTCGCATCGATAATATTTCGGGGGAAATATTAATAAAAGGTAATATCGCGGATTTTTGGGTATTTACTACTTACTGTTGTGTGATATTTGTAAATTTTACAAATATTAGCATACAGATATCTGTTACTACTGGTATCAATATTAAGAAGTTAATATTCTGGAGATACTATCGATCTCTGGTGGCGGAGTCTGTACTTAGCAATCGCCCTATCGCCCTCAAAAATTTCCCGGAGATTTAACACATGGGCGGCGTGGGAAATCAGGCCCATTTCCCACAACTAGAACGGCCTGCTCGTCACTGTATTCGCTCAAATAAATGTATCAATAACGCACACCGATAGCAGACGCTCTATTAATAATGGAACGAAGTGCTCTATCTTTGGTATCGATCTCAATAATTAACACATCATTCGTCTTGATAGCAACGGTCGAGCAAGGTGATGGGAACTTCGAGCTTAGCGATAGCTCAGAACTACCCAAGTGGAGAGGTGGCAGTTCAGCTGGACGACCTTGGCTGTGGTTTCTGCTAGTGCGTGATGAGCACCTTTCAATTCCGCTCGCATGACTAACAAGGTTTTTTTTCCCGTCTGCGTTACGTGTACAATAGTTATGCATCGGGGCGAGTAGCAGCTTGTGCGAACAAGATCAACGATTACCAGCGTAGTTTTCAGTTCTATGAGGACAACAAGAAGCGCACACTATTGGCAACTCTTGATGAGCACGCTGTGAGTACTGACGAATACCCACGATTGTGTCATATTTTCTGAACGTTCTTCTTTTTAATGCCAAAGGTGGGATCGGCTGGAAGACCTGGTGGCAAGAAAATGATTCTGACTAAAGAATGCGGCATCATCTTGGACGGCAAAGATGTCATCCTCAAGGTAGCATCTGTTGCACCTATGTTTTTCACTAGAACCTCACGTTGCCTTTGATTTGAATTAGACCTGGCGCTGGGACCCCAAGGCCCAGAGAGCTGGGTCACCGCCGTCAGAGCCTGTAGTCATCAACTTGAATGCCAGCCTGGTGTTCACTTATCGAGACCGCAGCTCGATTTCTATAAAGTTCGTTCCATGTCCTGGAATTCTAGTGGATTTCGCTTGTGGCGAATGTCTTCGTCGGACGGACTCGTACTTCGACCATGCTCGTCGTGTGACAGAAGGACCCCATCGAGGAAAACTGCTGATCGATCAAGAAGTGCCAACTTTGCAGCAGCGACAAAAACGAATAGAGCTCGAGTCACTCGAGAAAAGAAGTAAGTCAAAGCCAAGAAGCAAAGATGTTGCGCATGATCAAATCAAGCAAATTGTTTCAACATTGGAAACCAAGTTTGACGGGTATGATGGATGCCGCGTCACACCAGCGGCAGACGGGGGCTGGAGGGAGAAGGCGTATCTGCAGAGTCTCCGCGAAATTCCTATTTTGCCTGCTACAGGTCACGAGGTTGGCCGAGTACCAACACTGTTCGGGTCAGTGGTGCAAACTAACGACGCTTCCGAGTCACTAAAGCGTCTCAAGAACGAATTCAACGGGAAATGGCGCGGATCCGTGGAGATTCACAAGATGATCGCTCAGGAAAACCCAGGACTCCCGCGAACAGGGTCTATAACGAATGCAAGCGGGCGTTATTCGCAAGAGTTGCAAGTTGCCGGAGGTGGTACAAAGTCAGTAGGCGAGCGCTTGACCACAATTCGAGGTTCGAAGCTCGATTTATTCCTTCGCGAACAATTCGCCAACGATGAGTTGGTAGTGGTTGCTTGTCTACGTGCTGATGATCGTCAGTCGCGTGCCGCGGAAGCAAAGCTCGAGCAAATCCAACTGATTATCTCAGAGCGAAAGCTGAACCCTGCCACAGCAGCAGGAGAGTGAGTATTTGAACCGAATCGTGTCTTTTACCTCGACTAACGCCGAGCATTTACCAGAAAGAAGTGTCGCCTAGTTAAATGCGACCTCACCGAATCCCCAGCACTGGCGGATCGCTACCGAATTCATGCTGTGCCTACATTCCTCATGTAAGAACGTCTCGTTGTTGGACCTACACGGTAACCAAGTATTACTCAGGTGTTACGAACAGGTTTTACGACTCACGACTCGTAAACGTTTCAAGTCTCGGTGGACTAGCACTTCGTGTGGCTCCAACGACCAAAAACGCTAACTTGTCGGGGCTAATGGATCACTTGCCGCGTGTTTTGTTAGTGGAGAAGGTCGCTAAGCAGCAACTAGCAGTTGAAAGTGTTCTGCGCCGTGAAGGTTTTCAGTGGGACCTCTCCATCAGCGGGGAGCAGGCTGTATCGAACTTTACTCGCCAGCCTACCTCGGGTGGCTTAGGAAACAGCGGTACTGCTTACGAGCTTATCATGCTCAGTGACTCGGTAAGATAGTGACTGTGGACGATGCGTACAGACCTAAATGACTGTTGACATGGTTTGTTGCTTTTCAACAGCTCACCGACACCGAAGTACGTGCTATCGACCGATTTATCGGTCCGAAGGAGCGAATGAAGCGAAAAACTGGACGAAAGGTGCTCGTGTGCGTGATGGTATCTGCTGCTGGATCCGACGTCTCTTTCTCGAAGACAATGTGCCAAGCATGTCGCCGTGCACAAGGCCGCCGGGTCAGTCAAGAACTTGCAGCTTCAGCTGAAAGTAGCGCTCGGGAGCCGCGGTTGATGGCCTGTCCTCATTGCAGTCTGGTGGGGAAGTCAAGCGCAATGACAACTCTATTGTCTCCAGTTCTAGTTGAGATGACCCAGGCTGTTGTGTACAAGCACGTGAAGGCTGCTACGCTGCATCGGCTCGCTGAAATGTGGGCTGCTGACGAGGCCAGAGGTGGAGCCAATTCTGCTCCCTCGTCAGCCCGTGGACCACGGCACTACGGGGAGACACACTTGGGACTTACCCCGTTCTCGTTCTTCGCCCAAGTGGATAAGCAGATCGCAGCCGCCAAACGTGGAGCCTTCTTGCCCGATCACCGCATCCCGGAGATGGCACTTAGCGCCAAGGACTCAGTGCTATCCCAGCAAGTAGGTCGCCAAGTACCCGATGGCCTAGTCGTGCTTCAGACGGACCAGGTCCGATCTGCATCCGCATAACCCGACAATACAAAGCTTTTTCCAAACAACTTCAACATCGACTTCAACATGAACTCGTCGAGCATCGAAATGGCCTCTACATTTTCTCTCAGCTCCTGCTTCTCGTCGTCAAAATCCTTGGACGCACGGAGACGATAACCTCACCTCTAGACGATGCTGTAGTTGCCGCTACCGTGTCAAGGAGCGACTCGCTTGCGGTGAAAGAAGTCTTTGCCCGATACTGTACGACCACGCGAAAGCGAGACTCGGCTCGTTTCTCCACGGTGCAATGGCACAACACGCCTAAGCCGGCTTGTATTAATATCGCCGCGCAGTTCTTCAACCTGCCTACAGCGCTCAAGCGATCGCGATGGGTGCTCACTTCTCAGCCACCGACCGCAGTATCCTCGTGCCGGCCTCATCGTCCGCCCCCTTCCCTCGTTTTTCTGCTCCATTATCTGAAGATATCGGCGCGATGTGGAGACCGCCGCTCCACGCCCATACATTTGGATCACTGAACGCATTTCCTCACATCGAAGCGAAGGGTACCGCTGCTTGCGGGCAGGCGTTGTGTGGTTTCGTCACAGCCGTCATTTGGCTGCAATGCCACTTGCTTTTCGGAGTGGCAGATGACCACTGACCGCTTTTCATTGCAGAGGCTCGCTGCAACGCGGACAACCAGACGCGCCTCATCCAAGTCGGTTTTCCTCCATACATATGTATGTCCGTAAAAAATCCCAGCGCTCCATGCATTTGTTGCATGTTTCTAGCCTTGTGCTCTGAAACACAGAGCTCAAATACTGCTACGCTCGCCAAGAACTTGGAGCTTTGTTCTGACATCACCCGTGTCCAGCGTAACCCCAACGGCATGACAATTATTAACATCTTTGGGCTATGAGCTCCTCACCGACCAGCCGAAGACGCGTTCAAAATTGGCCAAAGCCACCTCGACTGCTTGTGTACCATTTTCACTCAGCGTGTGTACACGGTCCAAAGGGAAGAATTACCATAATCCAGTAAAAAAGTAAAGTACTCCGGAATGATTAGCATTTTCTGCTAAGTACGCAGGAAACACATGCGAACTTATCGCTCTGAATCTATTTTAACTTTACTTTGTCTTTTGAAGGCAAAACGTTTGTGATCAAATCGAAATCTAAACTTTACACGACGTACGCTCTACCCTCCTCAACTGAGACCTGCTCCGGAGCGACTTCGCAAACGAGGCATCACGCAAGGTCGCAAGCCAAGTAAACAAGCGAATAATGCGAAGCAAATATTTACCTCAACTACACATCGGTCAGCCTTAGAATATATTAGCTCGTGGCGGCCCTACAGCATCCACACATCTAACCGGGAAACCGTTCCGACACTTTTGAAGAACATTGCCAAAAAACAATGCTACAACATATTTTCGCGTAATGTCAACCAACAGACACAATGTAATGATGCACATCCGCATCTTGCTGAACTCTGAATAATGGTCTTCTTCACAGCAAATATCATTTTTTTGTTAGTTAATATATTTTCCAATCTTCTCTTTAGATTTTCTGCTGCTATTCCTTACCACTCACGAAATTCTCTAGGTTTCGGTTAACGATATCTCGCCATTCAATCCCTTTGACAGGCCACACTAGTAAGTAGTGATTATAATCATAGCTTTTTAAAGTACTAAAAAAAGGTTTCTCGCTGGTGCCCTGCCTGCCGACAAAGCTTAGTTCACACTTAATACCATCGCACGGAGTCCAGACTAATTACGGGTGTAGTTATTGAAGGCACTACTCCTGCAACCAGTTTATCGCCGTTTGAGTGGTGCTGGGGTTATTTACCACGCGATGGTCAGAGCAATATAGGCTAGCGCTTCGATATGTTCGATATGCGAACTTAATAACTTCGGTGACAGTAGTTCGATTTTTTTTACTGGTCTACACTTCTACTGGATTATGGTAATTCAGACGTTGCAGAGTTCAGACATGTGCGACCAAACAACAGTTGGCCAGCCAACTGCAGCAGACGTGCACCATTGTGCATTTGCTCAACCCTTCGAGCAGGTCCCCGTGAGGCCATCGCTCCAAAAATGGACAACTCGCGCGATCACAATACCCGACCGTCGATGCTGGAACGGGTGTCGTCCAATAACCACTCGCGCTTCCCGCTGGCCGCTGACTACTTCCCCGCTGTGCCATGCTCGCCCGAGCAGCACACGTTCCTCAAGGAGCAGGCCAACCAATTGTCCTCGGAGGCTACACAGAAGGCCAAATGGGCCATGAGCTACGAGGACGGTACCAACGGCTGGAAGCTCTCCAATTCGCAGCGCCACTTCCGAGACACGGGCATCCGCACCTACTGCCGACGACGCGACGCTCGTGACCGCAGTGGCCACCGACAGCTCGAGTTCCGGTGCATGGGCAAGGTGCAAATGTCGGTCGAGCACTGCCTTAATGCTCTCTATTCGGACAATACCACGGACTTCCGCAGCAATTCGACGTTCCTCATGGAGAACGCGCTGGACGCCGTCGTGCTCAATGCGCTGGAGACCAGGACGGACGATAAGCCGCATCATTATCTCGGTCTCAACTGGCTGGCGAGTCGCTCGCCTGGACTGTTTGCTAAGAGCCGAGACCTCTGCTACCTCAGGAGTATGGGCACAATGTTCGACAGCAACAAGGTCAAAATCGGCTACGTGGTCATCCAATCCGTCGATCTCAAGGAGTGCGCGTCATTGGAGCACTCGCTGGGCCTGTTGCGTGGCAAAATGTCGGCCGTGCTGTTATTTAAGGAGAACGCAGGCACTCGCTCCACCAACGTGATGTGGCAGGGATCAATGGGCTTGAGTGGCCACTCGTCCAACAAACTCGTAAATTTCATTCACGAGACTTTTACGTCTATGGTTTCCAATCTGAACAAGGTCGAGGAGGCCAAGTACATGGCCCAACAGGTGGAGGGTCACAAGTTCCAGCGCTTGATCGCCGGGTACGTGAATGTTATCAGATGGCATCGTATTGCTTCAGAAAATGTTAACAGCGTGTGCCTTTTGTTTTTGTCAATAGTGAGCGCAAGTACTGCAACGTTTGCAACAAGAAATTTTCTCTCGTTCGTCCACGCTCTCAATGCAGCGCTTGCGGCGAGAACATGTGCAAGGACTGCGAAGTATCAAGTCGAGCTAAGGCGTTTAACAGCGGCAGCTTCGACGTGCCGACGCCGACGTCCAGTCGTCCAGAATTCGTGCTGTTCTGCCGAACATGCGTGACCGCGCGTCGCGATATGAACAACCAGACAGAGGCAGGAACCGCACGTACAAACCCGTCGTTTCTTTTGTTCGACAACAACCTGCACCCGGCTTCTGCGGACGAGGGCCATCGGCCTTCCAACGCTGGCAAAACGTCCAACCAGAGCAGCAGTACTAGCACCAGCTCGTTGCAAAAACTGGCGGGCAACTCGAGTGGAGGCCCCGCAGACAGCAAAACCAAGCGTTCGGACCGTACTCCGCTGTATGTTGGGACAACGATTCACATGTCCAGTGCCGGTGAGGTGCCTATTAGTCCGCTATCCATCCGTACGCAGCGTGAGAAGCGACGTTCTCGACTGGAAACGGATCCGATGGAGTCTTATGACGGCTTCGACAACCGCGAGTACGGTGTTCCGCTGGAGACAGACGAGTACGACCCACAGGAACCCGGTCGAGAGAGTTGCAGCAGTTTCAGCAGCTACAGTAGCTACAAGTACGCATCATCGGACCGCCGTGGGTCGCAAGAAGCGCGCGACAACGACATGGCCACCCGGTTACGGGAGATCTCGCAGCGAGCGCAGGAAGCTCTGGAAGTGACGAAGCGCAACTCATGCATGATGAGCGACACGAGCAGCGCCCCGCGTTCGTCGGATCTGTCGGCGTTTAAAGATCTGGACAAGTCCATCGCCGAGCAGGCGGATCTCCTCAACGTCATTGGCTTCGTGAGTACCGGTCGCGTGTATATGGAAAACAATGGGCCCGAACAAGGCGGCGTGCGTATAAGTGAGTCGTCCAGCGTCATGAGTGAGGACGAAAGGTTCGAAGTGATCACCTAGCAACAGCTACAATACTTTTACCATAGCGAAATACAGGTATTATTGCTGGCATCCAAACATGTCAACTTGGTAAACACAAGTTTGAGATGCTAAAACCATGGTTTCTACTCGGACTTTTCCGACCAGGAGAAAAATCTCTTAGCAGTCACCGCGAATTAACTTGAAGTTTGTAAGGCGTGTTGACCGATTGGCGCAAAAGCCACTCTGAGCCAGTCACTAGATTTAAAAAGCCGATCATTCGCATTTCTGAGCCTTTGACCCCAAGCAGCAATGGCCGGACACGACGGCAACCTGTCGACTTCCCTGACGCTGGGCCTTGGCCTGCTGGCCGCCACTATGACGCTCATTACGGCGGGAAGTGTGGGGCTCGTGGGGTTCATGCTGGGCCGGCAGATCCCGCAACAGGAGACGGAGAGCTTCTCATCCCAGAAGCGCAACAAGCACGAGCACGAGAATGCCACGCACGAGCAGGAGCGTCACCACCGCCTGCGCATCCCTAGCGGCACTGCCAGTGAGGACGTCAAGATCACGGACAAGAAGGCCATCATGGATGTGCGCATCTCTGGCATCCGACCGCTTATCCCTCCTGCCATCCTGCTGGAGGAAATCCCGCTCACCACCAAGATCGTGCAAACCGTAAGCTATTTTAGAGCTTCAATGCGTGAAGTAATAGTCCCGGTGACTGACTTTGTCTATTGCTACAGATTAACCGCGGCCGTCAGGGCCTGGCCAACATCCTGCGTCGTCTGGATGACCGTCTCGTGGTTGTGGTGGGCCCCTGCTCCATCCACGACACCGACGCCGCCATGGACTACGGTGAGTTATTGTAGATACTTACTGATAGGTAGTGGGATGATGCTGACATTCCGGTGGTCATGTACAGCCAAGCGCCTGCTGGAGCTCAAGAAGGAGCTGAACAAGGACCTGCTCATTGTCATGCGTGTGTACTTCGAGAAGCCCCGCACCACCGTCGGCTGGAAGGGTCTGATCAACGACCCGGACCTCGACGGATCGTTCAACATCAACAAGGGTCTACGCGTCGCTCGTGAGCTTCTGGCTGCCATCAACGAGCTCGGCCTGCCGGTGAGTAGCCGCGGATTTTTAACCAAAACGGGAGCTTAAACTAACGTTTATATGTTGACAGGCTGGCTGCGAGTTCCTGGACACCATGTCGCCGCAGTTCATCTCGGATCTGGTCAGTTGGGGAGCCATTGGCGCCCGTACCACCGAGTGCCAGCTGCACCGTGAGCTCTGCTCGGGTCTGTCCATGCCCATCGGCTTCAAGAATGGCACGGGCGGTGACCTGCAGCTGGCTGTGGACGCTGTCGTGGCTGCTAAGCACTCGCACTGCTTCCTGAGTGTCAGTTCGCAGGGTCTGGCCGCTATTGTCAACACGTCGGGCAACGACACGTGCCACCTGATCCTCCGTGGCGGCAAATCTGGCCCCAACTTCGAGAAGGAGCACGTGGATGACGCGTCTG
Organism: Phytophthora cactorum; assembly: GCA_016864655.1. NCBI lineage: Eukaryota > Oomycota > Peronosporomycetes > Peronosporales > Peronosporaceae > Phytophthora > Phytophthora cactorum. Next base: position 25,716 of record NHQK01000084.1, read on the forward strand.
CTCGCATGCTCAAGGCCAACCTGGTGGACAACGTCATGATTGACTGCTCGCACGGTAACTCGCAGAAGAAGCACAAGAACCAGGTCAAGGTGGCGGCCAACATCGCCGACCAGCTGCGCACCGGGGATGACCGCATTGTCGGAGTGATGCTCGAGTCCAACATCGAGGAGGGCAACCAGCCTCTGACCCCTGGCAAGCCGCTCGTGTACGGTAAGAGTGTGACGGACGCCTGCATGGGCTGGGAGACCACCGTCGAGGTGCTGCGCGACCTGGCTGCTGCTGTGCGCGAGCGTCGGGCCAAGAACCACCAGTAAGACTAAGACGGTCAAAGGTCTCGTCCATCACTCTTGAGTTAGTTAACACTTCTTCGCCTTTCTCCAAAAGTTAAGAACACACTCGTTTCACCTTCAACTGTTTTCGAGCTAACGCTGATATTCCAAGCAATCTCGTCGATAGATGGAACGTGTACCTTGATGGAGATGGTGTTAATGAGCGCGCTGGCTGGAGAAATGGGCATGTTTCCTGTGGTCATCGATACGAACAAAACGGTGGGTGACTTGAAGAAGGCGATCAAGGCGGCGAAGCCAAACGACTTGGAGGGAACGAGTTACAGCTCTTTCCTGCCAGGGAAGGCTGTACGCGTACGTGGTTAAATTTCAAATCTGACGATGTGGACCAGCTGAAAAAGGGAGAGACGACGAGTAGCATCGACGCTCTAACGCAGGAAGGCAAGCAGCTAAAGTCAACGGACACCCTTGAACAAGTTCTAACAGGTATGGATTCTCCAGCGTCTTACCAAATTCACGTGCTGGTGAAGATCTCACAAACCCAGCTCAAAAGGCAGCGGGAGGGTGATGACGAGTCGACAGTTGCTAAGCACTTAAGTCTTCAAGAACCATTTCTTTCGGGTTACTGGACAAATGCAGCAGAAGTGGCCCCTTGCCAGACAACGCTGAGACTTTTTAGAGTTGTTCGAATGGAACGGTGGTGATCGCGGAAAACTGAAGGGCATTGAAGCAATCTGAGACATCGTGGGCTTTACGAGTTCCAAATTCTATGAGCGGAATTTGTTTTTGTGTGCTGGAAACTTTTAAGGAATTTTTGCGAGCGAAGCTGGATAACGACACGATAGTAAAACCTGACAAGAGAGTTCAAACGTACGGAAAGCAGTTCATTTTCTCGGGGTTTCCAAGAATGGGCAAAAGCTACATATTGGCCTTAATCTGCTTCTATTTGGCAATCGCTAAGAACTTGCCGGTTGTGTGGTATCGCTGCGATGATGGGGGCGAAAACCCAGTCACCCGTTTATTTTTCCAAGGCAAGTACTACGAGTGGATCGATCGTTGCGCGAAGATACACAGATATCTTATCAAGCGTGACAGCGGGATCGATACGGCCAGCTGCTGGTTTTGTCTTGATGGTTTGAGTCAGGAAGAACTCAACCGAGAACATTTCAGTAATTAAAATACGCTGTTGACTACCTCTCCCGATTTTATCCGAAGGGGGAAGGAGGCAATAGCCAAATGCTCTGTCTGTTACCGTATTGGAAACAAAATGACTTGGAAGGTATGGCCAAAACGCTTTGGAATATCGACGAGGACGACGTTGCTAAGCGGTATTTCGTTTCAGGTGGAAATATTCGTCATTTTCTCCTGCCGGTAGAGGGCTTGGCTTAGCGTCATTTCACTTGCAAGGACAGAAACTCACTCCTCTGTCGAGCTAGGTGTACCTCGGACAACATTAGCCGCGTTGGGATGATGGGGGTAGTGGATATTACGGATGCAAAACAGTATATCGATTGTTTTTCCTGGAGACCGTGTGTTGACTCGATGATGTCGATGGAGCACCTCCGTAGTTTGTTGCAACCAAAATGGCAAGTGAACGTTTTTTGAAAAGCTCGTCGTGCTTGCCAAAAAGCTGGTGATTCTCGCCTCCAAATTGCTGCGCTTGAACATTTTTCCCACTCACTAGTACGCCACCAACATTTCGTCCACATATCCTATATGAAATTAGACAACACGGAAAGGACGTATAAAACGATTTTGAAGCAGGATACGAGTACGATAACGTTCGCTCGGTCTGTTAAGTCAAACACACTGGAATAAGTCAAGTGTGAAGGTAAAACGGTGGAGAAATACGAAGCGGTGATGAAGAAGTGGGCCGCAAACTCTTAGCGAAATGAACTACTGGGTTCCCGATCTCAGCGTGGGTGGGACGCATGATGCTGTTGCGAAGTGGGAGTTAGAGGCCGATCAATCCGATAGTAGAGACATTTTGTACCTGACGAAGGCCATGAAACACAAGTGCGATGAACATATTCTCGAAAAAACTGGCGAAGCCATTTCTTGATAAGAAGATACCAGTCTGTTATTTGGTACTTCTACTTGACGATGACTATACCATCGACAAAGCGGTGGGAACGAAATGGAGATTCCGATTGTATCCTGTACAGATCAAGACGGATGACGACCAGAATGACATCCCCATGTATGTCGCGACGTATGCGCTGCGTGAGAAGCATTCCGAGATGGTATGAAAGCTCTGAGACCAAGTTCTACGCAGTCAGCTTTTCTGTTTCTTCTTCTTACCACAAGTGGGAGCCACTCGATAATTTTTTTTCTTCTCATTTGTCTGCATAACTCAAACGGTAATCCGTTAGTATACTTGGTACTTATCTTGCGTTGTCGAATCCTGTTCCCCTTCTCGCTGCAGCACGTCGTGATATCAACGGCGTTTTCGAAAAAGGTGAAATCACGTGAACTCCTGGGTTGGGTCTAGGTGAGCGACCAGCTTGTGCAACAACTTTTACTTCCGTAGTTGGCATAGCCGGGAGACCAGTAGGTTTCTCTTCACTTGCTGTATCAACGTCATCCAGTCCCATTCTAGGCGTCAATTGTAGCGGGATCTGTAGCTTCTCCTCTTCCTGTGTGTCCTCCTTGATCTCGACAGCTGGAGGCACATACACTTTATCTTCGGGCCTCAGGACCTCGATTGGCGAGTTCCCTTCCTCGTACGCGTTCGCCAGCTGATCAATTTCGTTCGGATCGAAGCTACCTATAGACTTATTAGTCGCTTGTAGACTCTCTCGACTCGGTGAAAGCCATGAAGACAGCAGCGACTTCGTAGTTTCCGAGTATTCTGGAGTGTTGATCTCGTTCGTGCTGAGAAGCTTTGTTTTTTTAGCACTATTGTCAGCAATGAGCCGCTTCAGTCTCTTTCTCACGACCTCAACTTGCACAGCTCTGTGCATCTTAGCAGCACCCGCAGTTCGATGTTTGATTCCTTGTTTAGTATCTGCTTGTCTTCGACGATATTCACCCGTTGCCATTGGAGGTAATCGCTCAGTTACTAGTTGGATTCGACGCTGTACATCACTTGGCAGCTCTGATGAGAGATTGGCACTGTGTTGTTCATACTCTGCTTGTGATAGGAGTCTTAAGTCATCTTCGCTAGCGTCTTCTCTGTGTAGTTTAACGCGTAAAACCTGTTCCAACCTTCGCTGCGCTTTTTCGTATTCAGCAGCTAGCACAGGATCGAGACCCATCCAAGAAGCCTCTAGTGGTTTTTCATCGGTAGACGCTGTGTTCCGCATCCTTACCAGTCGTGCATCCATAAGTCGATCGATTTTCATAAGCTCCACGTTCTTCTTGGCAAGAAATCCACGAACAAGAGATTGTAGCCGCACAAGGCGAGCCAGAGAGGCGTTTCTATCTCGTGTATCGTTTTCATCCTCTAGTGTTGGCAGGTCAGACGCAGATAACCCCATTGAAGCACGCTTGATATCCCCAATACGGTTTGAAACAATTGCATGAGTTTCAATCACTTCTCCAACTAGCATAGCTGCAACTTCGTGGTAAGGAATAATTTCAACTTCGACGTTGTTCTTGAGCTCGTAAATCAGCATATCACCAGATAACTCGGCGCCAGTCTGCTTATGGTGAAGCAGGACGCGGTGGTACGTCATACTAGCAGTGATTTCCCCAACAGCCTCGTGCTCTGCTTCAAATTCGTCTTTTCCTGACAATATTTTAGCGATCATAACGCGTAAATCGTTTGCTGTCATGGCTTCCTCCACCTGTACATGTAGTCGACTGTCGTAGTGTTGACGAACGTATTCCAGTTCTGGGGCGGTAAGCCCAGCTTCTAACGAAGAAAGGTCAATCGTGATCCGCCAATTGGAAGACTTCGCAAGTGCTCGACGCGTCAGGAATCCAAGTGCCACTTTTCCAATGACATGTGCTGCTTGTTGGAGTTTTGCTCGAGGATCAACCGGCTTTGATTCCTTTTCGTCATGAACGGGAGGAATAACGAGAGTCTCTTTCTCTGGAGTTGGAGCAGGTGGTTGTTCAACAGGAGGTGGCGAAATAAAACGCTTAATTGCTTCAATTCTGACAGGCGGTACGACAACTGCAGTGACCGGGGCGACTTTGGGTTCTGCTTCTGTTTGAACCGCTTCACAGAGCGTCTCAGGTTTTGATTCCCGCTTGAAGTGTTTACCTTCGTCTTCATCGTCAGTTTGAATGCGTTTATCTTCCAGTCGCGCGACAGGCTTGGTCTCCGTCTCAACCACTTCACCTCGATCAACACCGAATCGCTCAGCATCTAGCGTCGCTAAATCTGTCAGTCTCATGGTCGGTTCTGGACGATGCTGCCTTTTCTTGAGCTTGTTGTACTTCGTCCACAACTTACTGCTTTCTTGTTCTAGAGCGTCAATCTCCTGCTGCTTCTGAGCTTGAGCTCGTAAAAATGTATCCATCATCTTCTCCACCTTCTCGGACCATTTCGCATCAAATTTTGCAGCCTCCTCGTCATCATTTTCTAGTTTCCCAGCGCGTGAGTTTTTCTGCGCTTGAATACGCACGAGTTCTGCATTGGCGGCTTCCATTTGTAGGCGACTGATAGCTTCTTGCGTGTACCGGAGCAGATCGTGCTTCGTATCTTCCTGCTTCTTCTCGATTCCGACAAGTGTAGTTTGTAGTTTTTCCATGTACTGTTCGACCCTCAAGCTCATTTGCTGTTGCTGGTTCTCGAGCTGTTGTCGCTGTCGATCTCTTGTCTCTTGATCAATACGAACTTGATCCTGTAAGGCCACGAGTTGCTTCGCTAACTGGTTCTTCTCTTCAAGTGCATCTAGGATCTCCGTCGGTAAGGGAGCTGGTTTTTCAGATTTTTTCCTTTTCTTCTTCTTCTTGGAATCGGTATCGCTGCTTGAGCCCGACAAACTTTTCTTCTTTTTGTTCTTCTTTGTGTCTTGATGTCGTCTCTGCTGATGGCGCAGTAAATACTCGGCAGACACAAATCGCTTCCCACACAAGACGCAGGACACCGCTGTAGTAATAATCAAATAGAAGTACGTACAGATCAGAATCTTATGTATCCTTGAAAGATTTTAACGTATATCAACTTACCGTTTGTAATCGATCCCTCTTCTGTTGCTGCGGAGTCTGCTTGATTAGCCAGGAGTTCATCAACCAGATTGTTGGCCTCTCGTGCCGCATTTTCCTCGGCAGAGTTGTTGATACGACTAGAAGCCGATACATTGAGCAACATCAACTCCAACGTAGCCATTGTGCGCTGCTTCTGTCGGATTTCACGTTTTAAACTGGCAATGTCTGCTTCGTGCTGTCCATTCTCGGTCTCGAGCTGTTGACACTCCGTCATAAGTTGTTCACTTTGTTTTTCTAGTCCTTCCGAATGATCCACAAGCGAGTCTTGAACGTGCATCAGATACTCCAACGTGAGCTACTCAAACAGAACTACAATTAGTAAATGAAGCAAGCTGAAAAGTCTAAAGCCATACCAAATCACCTGTGCAATCTGGAACAACTTTAAGAAATAGGCATCTGAATAATGCTGCACGTCATCCAGTGTCACATCTGAAAATGCCAAATTTTCTAGATGTCTCTGAATAGTTTCAATATCTGTAGTAGCTGCAATCTTCTCCAGATCAAGTCGTGCGATGGCGCGGGTATCCAGCTTTCCAGCTCGCTGTCGAAACGCGAAGTTGCGTGAAGGCAGCCATACCTGTCGCTGGAGTCCGTGAGTCGGACTTGTCGGCTCGTTCTCCTTATTTTCCAAATCTTCAGCATCAGCACTGTCCCCTTCCAGAGGCTTGAGAACCCTTTTTACCTTGCGGTTTGCTAGAAACTTAGCACGATCGTTGAATTCTCGTGTTACAGATCTCCGATCTTTGCGCAGCTTTGAGGAACTCTCAAGATTTCGCGAATTCGAGAATCCACGGTGATGTGGTGGCAGTCGACCTCGAGATCGAAACGCAGACGATGACGTAGCCTGAAGAGGACCAAAAATCCCTGCGTACTCGTCGTAGCCACTATAGCAGCGTGAGTCCTCCGTGTAGTAGCTCCCCATCTGGAGTGATGGAAATCTGCGACTCTAGAAAAGATTCGTGTCGCTTCGGCGAACTAAGGATATTTATCGGTTGCCACTCAAAAGCGTTGCGGATTAAGACGACGTAGAAAACGGATTACCTTCGAGTATTTTGCTAAAATGGATAACTCCGCAGGTTGATTATTCTGGTTCGGTTGCGGCTGCGCGCACTTGTCGCCGGGGCTCAATCACTGGGTGCCTTCCAAAACCCATTAAAACGGTTTGATCGGTTTAATCGGTTAAATCAGTTTACAAAACGGTTGCTGGAACGCGACCTTGGGGAATAGTAAAGCTCAGTCATGCGTTTACTCACGTTGCAAGTTCAAAGTCGGAACAAAATGCAGAAGAGTTCTTACTAAACACAAATGACACAAAAACTGGTTCAATTGCAATGAAAGCTATTTAAGAGCAATTATTGGTGCAAAGTCTGTAAGCGCTGCCAACCAGTAAAACCCGTCAAACTATATTCGGCCAGGAAACATTTCCCGCCAAATTGTGATCAGTCTCAGTTTCTAACCGAAGACTACAAACGCTTCCTACAACCACTACCACCTTCCCAGCCGTGCCACTATGCCTGCCTACACGATTGAAGATCTCAACGCTGCTGTTAAGCGCGTTCTCTCGGGTGAAAAGGTCCGTAGGGTTAGTACTACAATCCTCATCCCGTACCGCAATCTAAGAAAGTGGGTTGCGAAGGAGAAATGAGCATCTTTCGAGAGCCCCTCCGCCGTTGCACAGCGCCTTTGTTGTCGCCTCCGGTGGAGCAGTGCTTGGTCGAATGGACTGTTGGGCTTCATATGGTGGGGCACCTCGCTAGCCGCAAGGAAATTATGTACAAGGCCGGAACCATCAGCTCTATGGCAACGGGTCATACCGTCGGTGGGGTTGGTACCGTCGCTTTATGGGTCGACACCCTGTTCTCGCAACCAGGACTGCCCAGGCAGTGATGAAGACTCGGACTTGCGTAACCAAGGACGACACAGCGTTGCTGTTCAACTCTCTGATCAAAGCGGTGATCGAGAACAAGCTAGAAGCATCACGTGTCATCAACATGGATGAAACAGCGTTTTAAACTAACGAGGGGTCCAAGCGTGTCGTAGCTGTCCGAGGGTCCAAGAATGTTTGGCACCAAGATGTCGCTTTAAACTTCCACCCACCTTGGTGGCGTGTGGCAGCGCCAACGGGTACATGGTACCACCGGTGTTCATTCTACCGGGATCTACAGTTAAGCTACAAGTACTCGACGGTTGTTCTGTCCCCAGAGCTTCCGCGCCTTTTTTTAATTCAGGATTCATGAATGGTCATCTATTCACCCAGCGGCTGCGTTTCGTCGTAGCCAGCGTGCTGGACGACGTCCAGCGACCTCTGTTGCTCGTCCTCGATGGGTCCAGATCACACTTCTCGGCGGACATCGTGCTAGAAGCAGAACGCCTTGACGTCCTCCTACTATTTCTCCCAGCTAACACAGCTCACTTACATCAACCTCTTGATGTAGCAGTGTTCTCCACGTTCAAGGTCAAACTACGCCCATTGACCGACATGCACATGGGTGAAACTGGCAGCAGCTCCGTCGACAAAGAGAAAGCTAGCGTGATGGCAAGCACGGCGTGGTTGGAATGCAAGATGGGTGAGAATGTCAAGGTTGGATTTGCTGGATGCGGTCTGTTCCCACCTTCGAAGCCCCGGATGAATGCCTGCATCGCTAACTTTGCTTGCAACGGTACTCCAGCAACGGTTCAGCTAGCGAAGTGGCTTCGTATCAAGGAAACAGTGTAGAAGGACGTGCTTGTCCTGCCGTCATCCAAGAAGCGTGTACGCAAGACAGCTACAGTTGCCGGTCGACTACTAACTCGGAAAGTACTTGAGGAGATTGCACGACCGCCTAAGAAGCCCAAGAAAGAAGTCAAGCCCAAGCGATCAATGGCATTTTCAAACCTCAGCCAGACCAAGAAGGCACCCAAGGCCAAGAAGGTGGTCAACGCAAATAAGCCAAAGACCACAACACCGATTAATCTACTGGAATCGAAGCCAGTGGAGACAACACCACAGACCAGCGTCGTCATGGAAGCTATTGTGTAGAGAAAAGAATTAATACACTTAGAGCACTTCTACCCTACTTGCTTTGCCTTTTCCCTTTACTTTCTACAGTGATACGATGTTCTTCTGTATGCATGGGCCCGCTGTGATTTCAGGTTATCGAAATTTGGCAATCTCAAACCGTTATCAGAAGGGGAGACCGACTCATGGTACTGAGCATACTTGCGGTCAATCAGTTCACTCGATGGCAGCCGTTGGTCGCTTTCGCAGTTCTGTGACGGCCACCGAGTGATCTAACTGAAAGTCAGCACACTAGTGTTGTGTTGTGTTAATGCCAGGCGAAATCGAACCCCCGTCCTTTCGGCTATGAGCCGAGGACTTTACCACTAAGCTATGGCAGCGCTACCTGGCGGCACAAATCCGACTATATTTATACGCAAAATACAAGATATTGCGTACGGCCTTGTAATAGACTATACCCTCTCTTCCATGATTTAATGTTGGGTCGCATCGCATTGCAAAGGCGTTTTAGCACTGCCATGATAGCGAGAAGGATTTGCCCTATGTAATGGGCCAACTCTGTGCCCACTACTTTGGCTTACACGTTAGCGCACGTGTACGAGGAAGCGTAGTTTGCTTAAACTTAGATTAACTATACTTTCGCCCGAAAGTATAGTTTTATTAAAATAAGAAAGCTAAAGCCGTTTCTAGGTTAAAATGAGAAGTGTTATTTATGATTTATGTCTGGACTGGGTTTCCTCCTAAAACTGATATCCTATATGAAAGGTATTCTGCCACCCGATAGCTGTCAGAACCCTGCTAATCTAATTGGTAGAAAGAAATGCTTATCTATGAATGAGAAGCCTAAATGCATACAGACCAGTGGTCTGCAAAGTGTGAACATTGGTGTGTCTTACACCAACGTTCGAGAACCCTCCATGTAACCAAGTGGCTACGTGTAGCCACTTGTGTGTAACCCCGATACAACGATCCTGGGGCAGGGCCGTCAGGATCTGATGCTGGACCGGCCGGATCCGCGGGATCGGGCAGTTCAGCAGGCGGTTCTGGCAGCCATCCTTCCGGATCTCCGGGATCAGTGTCCGGTCGCGCAGGATCCGCGTTACCGGGGGTCAATCCATCTGGATCTTCTGGGTCTGGAGCCAGATCCACCGCACCGAGTAGCTCGGGTGGTGCTCAGGGCAGTTCTACGTCCAGATCGGCTACCGCCGTCTCAAAGTCGGCACCCGCTCCGGATTTACTCCCTTCGGGCCCGATAGCGACTTTGTACCAGCCTCGTCAGCTGGACGTCACAGCCATCGCTCCCTGGGCTGCCGAGAAGTTGAATCAAGTGGCCATCGTCGCGATGAAGATCGGCATTTTATTCCCCGACCTTCCGCTCAAGACGGGTTGGATCTTCCCTCATGAGGGTAAGGATGTGCCATTGACAGATTATCACGATGATCTGGTGACGCAGCCTCAGATCGAGAGCTTGATGGCCGCCATGCCGTGGGAGATCTTGTCCACGAACTCGGGATCGGCGATCAGCCTCCATAACGACATGGGAGGGCGGCTCGGACTCTTCCTGGGAGCCTATCGCCAGTTTGAGACCAAGCACCGGATGGCATTATGGGAGGGTACCCACAAATTTCCCATCCCTCGGCCCAAGATCGCCAAGTCTGCGTGGCTGGCGGACTTCAACAAGAAGCGTGGAAATCGTCGCAGCCACGCAGGAGCCGATTGGAAGAAGATTCTCGTGATCTTCATCCTCACTATGCAGATGGGCTGGTGCGATTTGGATCTTCTCTTGGATCCCTTCTTCCTTCATGACAAGGTGATCTGGTTCCCAGGTGCATCCCCACGTCTCGCCAAGACACTAGATCTTCGCCACAGAACTCTTCGGAAGTTACCGAGAGAGCATACCGATGGGTACACAAGGTTAGGAAAGTTCAGCAGATCACGGATCATCGGAGGTCAGTTGGTGTCTGGGCACTGTTGGAAGTTGGATCGTGCAATCTCGCAGATTTTGCTGATCCCGCTCCACCACAATGGTGCGCGTGCCCGGATCTCTTTGTGACTCGGGATTTCACCGTGAGTCCCAAGAAGATGTTCAAGTGAAGATTGAGCCAGGGGAAGAAGCGACATCGGAGGTCGGATCGACGACGACGCAGCTGAATGAAGCAAGATCCGCGGATCGACGGAGTGCTGGGAGGAACTCAGTCGACGGAAGAGAGGCAGATCCGGATCTGGAAGAAAAACCTCTCTATCCTCCCCAGGTCGCCCCGGGGACCCCTGCGAATCTAGATGCAAGTCGATATCCGCTAACGAAAGAAGGGGAAGTGAAGGCGAAACGGTATGCATTTGCAGATTCACCGATTAAGCCAACATCGTACCTAAAATCAAGCCCGCTAAACGTGAAGACCGATATGAAGAACGATACGACGAAGACTACGCGGAAGAAAATGAAGGCCCCAGGATCCTAAGCAGAGGACCACACAAGATCCAGATCAAGCTGGTCCGACAAAGATCTGGAATTCGTGTATCGTCACCGGGCGCTCCGCGACTTCCTATATCAAGATCCAGTCATGCGGGTCCTCCAGCCAAAACAGATCGAGGACACTCAGAGACCGGTGAGGGCACCAATGCAGACATCAAACAAGCTGACTGCGGTGAAAGATCTGCTGTGCCTACTTACGGATGCTGGTATTGTGGCTGGAGCGGTTGACGCTGAAGATCGGTTCGAGCTGGATCTGGATCTGATACAGTCGACGACACAAGATCTGTTTAACAAGATCAAATTCATTGTCGGGGAAGCGTTACAGATACCAGATCCAACATCATCGCCTCGGATCAGCCAGCTCGCGTCCTCCAACTACGCTTCAGCAGCAGAAGAGGGATCGGATACGTCGTCGGAACCGAGACGTATGAAGCTAGGCCCTTCTGACGCTTCGATGCTGAAGATACGAGCAAAATCTCAGAGAGAGGAGGCGCGAAAGCGAGTTCAGCAGCAAGATCTAGCTCCGGAGAAACAAGATCCAACCTTACTCAGTCAGAATCCAGCGAGATCAAGCACAAGCAAAGTCAGATTAACACCAGATCAGACACACCGGAACATCCCTCAGGCTCCATCATCGATACCCGGACAGACCGCGACAGCGAGATCGACAGACACCTCGTCTGGCTCTCTGCAGCGGTATTTTGAGGTGGCGATGAGACGTTTCTTAGCCGAACAAGGTATGGCCACGGCTAAACCGGCTACTCGGGAAGCAGGTCATCCTGGATCACTGGATGTTGAAATGGAGTCAGTCGGCGAGGTAGATCTGGCCGACCTGCACGAAGAGTTTGATCCTGACGATCTAGACTTCCCATCGCCATCCCCGGCGACTGTGGTCGCTACAGTGGGTGGCGGTGGAGGTTCATCCATGATACAACGTGTCAGGATCTCGGCGATCTCAGATCTCAAGGAGTTTACAGGCAAGGATCAAGACGAAGATCGTGCACGAGCTTGGATTGGCAAAGTCAAGTCAGCCCTCATGCGAGATCAGGCGTCGGATGCAGAAAAGTGCCTGACGTTCGCGGATCTACTAGCCGGACCTGCGAGAAACTGGTATCGCCAACTCGTGAGATCTACGCGAAACAAATGGCCCGACTTGATACGGAGTTTCCAGTCACAGTACTGTGGGCTCGGTGTGACGGTCGCTCGGCAATACTACCATGCCCGTCGACGATCGGACGAATCACCTCTGGAATATCTGCACCGATTAAATGTGGCGGATCCAAGGTCCTACGCGAACTCGCTAGGAGACCCGGATCTGGCGGATCGGTTGCCGTTGTTACGCCTCTCGGATGCTGACGAGCTGGAAGAGGTGTTGCGAGCCTTGGATCGCGCCAGGCACCGCCACATGAAAACAGTCGTTGGATCGAGTAAGTTCTGTCAGCGTGCCCCCGCGTCGATGGCTCTGCGCGCGGAGGATCCAGATGGCTGACGCAGGTACAGAGTCCAGATCGGATGGGTCCGACTCTGATCCGGACGGCCATCCCCGGATCTGCCTGGCTAAGGGAGAAGACTGTGCGTCGAAAGGTGTGGAAGGTCAAAAGGGGGCAGAGCTGTCGCAAAGAGATCGACGTTTGGTTGATCTAGCTGCGGGAGACCGTGGGGTTTACAGATCTAGGGACCACCAAGACGCGACCGATCCAGTCCGCTGCTCTCAGTGCGAGTCACGGAAGCACACAGAGTGCGGATGTTGGAGACATCTGATTTGCGAGAAATGTGGCAAGAAAGGACATCCGGGAGATCATTGCTTCTATGTGTACCGCGGTTATGGCGAGCTTAATGAAGCTGGTAAGTGCCCGATGGAAGAGTTCTACAACCAGATCCGCCGATGGTATGATCCGATCAAGCACGGCGGTCTGTTACCAGAAGTGGCCGAGAAGATGTTAAACTAGGACGCTCGTCGGGTTGGAATCCGGTACGAGCCGAGCGTTCTAGGTACTGCATTTATTCATTTGTGAACAAGAAATCGATAGATCAAGGAAGCAGGCCGTCAAATCAAGCTGATAATACACGTGCTCTGCATGGGATATCTGTCGTCAGGATATCCAGCTTACATCCGACAGATGAATTTGCCAGATCCGATGTCTCCACGCATTTGGACCTACGTCTGGGCGAGGCTCGGGGATTTTGGAAACAACGGGATCAAGATCGATGGTTTGAACCAGCTAATGGCGAGATCATTTCCAAACCCCCAAAGCTCCGCAAGATCGCAGACGTTCGTCGATCTGGGGTGATGGGAGTTGCAGGTCTGCTACCTGGAGAGTCCCGAGGGTACTGGAAGTATCACGCTCCGGGAAAGTGGTTTCGACAGGCCAAAGTGGGAGGCAAGATCAACAATGAAAAAGCGATTATGCTTCTGGATAGTGGCGCCGAGGTGTCCATATTGGACACCGCCTTTGCTCGTACGGTAGGGTGCCACATCGACAGAAGTCTGATCCAAGGTTGTGTTGGAATTGGCGAGAATGTACGTACCACGAACGGAAGAGCGCGGATCAGGATCACGCTGGCTGGTTATCTGGTATATCGTTTCCATATATGGGTTGGAGATCTAGCCTGACAGGACGCCATCCTGGGGATAGCTTTCATGGTACCGGCTGGGGTGCGGTTAGATCTGGCTGACAGTACAATGTGCTTCCCTGACGAGATGCGGATCCAGCTCAGTGAACGTCGCCCGTTGCACGGAGAAAGGATGAGAATCGTAAGGGCAGGGAAGACTAGATGGATCGAACCGGGTGAGATCTGGGAATTACCAGAGCGCCTGAAGTGGACCGATCGAGAGAAACTATGGGTCATCCGGGGTGAACAATGGGTACCTACCGTCGTCAGAGGCCCAGGTCGATCCCAGTCTCTCCAGATCACGAATATCAGCGAGAAGAAGTTGCTGCTGGATGATTGTGAAGAAATCGGCATGTGGCTGGCTTTGGACAATGTATCAAGATCCCCTGGACATGTGTCAGTCGGATTTCGCCGTTACAGAGAGTGGCAAAATCTGGCGTATGAGGCGACTACCGAATCCAGATCGGAGGACATGAATGAGCAACCCGAGGAGCCAACCGGTCCCCTGGTACGTGTAGAATGCCCCCGTTTATCCGATGCCGCGTAGGATCCTGCAAAGGGGTCGGCCTACCCGAATAGACCCCGTGGCAGTTAGATCTCGAGCTCTCGCACGTGATCGGGAAGGCCCGCCGCCGGATCTGGAATCTACGTCAGCAGGAATCCCTCGGCAATGTTAGCTCTAACCAAGCAGGAGGCGTCAACCGAAGATCGAGACTGTGGAACGTTACTGCTCGTCTCAGAGGACACAAGTGGATCCAAGACGAGTCAGGAGTCCCGTCCCAGTGTGGACGAGTTGTCAACTTCAGAGATCCTGTCTCGCCCAACCTCGACCTCGATTACAAATGAGGTGAAGGAGAAGATCGAAGTAGCGAGATCTGAAGATTTGCCGATTGTACGACCGGAATCTGCCATCGATGTGCAGGCCACCGGACCTAGACTCAGCGCCAGATCAGGATCTGGGGCACGTCGCCTCAGATGACAGCCGCGCAGAAAGACTGGGGACGACGGAAGATGAACAAATATGTTATCACGAGGGCGGTGATCTATATGCAGAGGACGTCGGTGAAGATATGGTGGTAGTCTCAGATGTGCCGCTGACGACAGAAGAGGTGAAGATCGAAGATATTCAGCTAGATCCGACGTCTAATTCACCGGAGGAGGTAGATCGCCTACGGGATGGGATCCGGTGATTTAAGCACTTACTTATCGGAAAGGGCAACGCCTTACCACCAGCTGCGAGAGGAGTCGTATGTGATATACATGTGGGTGGAGCTAGGCCGATCGCGCAGAAGGTACGCAAGGTCGCCCCCCAATTCCGGGAGAAGTTGTCGGATTTGATTAAGGGATTGCTTAACGCCATGATCATCAGATTCTCTACATTGCCATGGGCTCACCGATCGTGATCATTATCAAGAAGAACGGTATGGATATCCCGTTGTCTATCGACTACAGGTTGGTTAACTGCCTCACTCGATTAATGGTTTATCCTATGCCGTTGATCAACGAGTTATTGGAAGACCTGAACTAGATGTTGTGGTATTGCTCCTTGGATATGGCTAGTGGTTTCTGGGTGGTGACGATGACAGATCGGACTCGCGCGATCTCGGCCTTCATCACGCCTTTTGGTCTGTTTGAGTGGAATCGGCTGCCTTTCGGGCTCAAGAATGCCCCTCAGATCTACCAACGTCTGCTTGATAATGCGTTGTAGGGTTTTACTCGGATCCCTCGACAGGAGGAGAAGATTCAGAGGTCGCAGATCAGTTTGAAGAAAGAGAACCAGGTGATCGGCGTAAAGCATCGGTGTTAGGCCGTAGACCGTACATCCACGATATCTTGGTACCTGCCCGATCTTGGGATCAGTTATGTGACCGAGTGGACGCGTTGCTGAGAGCATCTGATCGGTGGAACCTTTCCATCAGTGTGGCGAAGAGCTACTGGGGAATGAACAAGGTAAACTATCTGGGCCATCGAGTATCATAGGAGGGTTTAGAAGCTAATCCCAAAGATCTATCGTCGTTGACGGATCAAATTTTCCCTGGATCACTCAGAGCTACGCAGTCGTTTCTGGGTAGCCTAAACTACTACAGTATATTTATCGAAGACTATGCGATCTATGCGGCAGTCCTCTATGAACTACGAGAGATAAACTTCGCTGCGATGGCAAAATCAGACTCTCGGATCAAGATCGAACAGGCTATGAAGGCTGAACCTCAGGAGAGACTAGATAAGCGTCGCGATCTAGGGTCCTCAAGACCCGATCAAGCTGCAGACGTCCCACCGAGTGAAAGTGGAGATGGATCGTGATACTCCAAGTAACGATCGATCGAAGTCCAGGGGTTGAGTGGGGTAGAGCTTCGTTGGATCCGAGCCTATTATGCATTCGAGAGACTGAAAGGCAAGATCGCGACGACACCAACCCTGCGTCACTTCGATCCATATCGTCAGGCGACGGTGGTGGTCTATGCTAGTGATTGGGCCGTCTCCGCTGCTCTGATGCAGGAGCACGATCAGATTTACTATGCCATTAACTTTGTCAGTCAACATTAAAGCCAAACGAGATCAACTAAGGTGTGGTAGAGAAGGAGATCCTCGCGTTATTGCGGGTGCTAGATCTCAACTACAACCTGCTAGTGGGACGACCCATCCAGATATTGACTCGGTATTCCACGTTGGCGTGGTTATTCAAGTCAGCAGGCCTACAGGGACGTTTGAGACAATGGGTAGCCCTACTATCACCCTGGACATTGGAGATTGTAAAATGTTCGAAGGGAGAAGATGAGATCCTGGGGATATTAGCTGCCAGCATAACCCCCAGATCCAAGATCGACGAAGCTTTGACTAAGATCGCGCCTATGAAGGAGCCTCGACGTCAGATTCAAGCCCCAATACCCACAGTCCAGACCCACGAAGAACTATATGTGGTATGTTTCGATAGATCTGCTAGAGTGAAGCGCGGTGGAGGCGTATATAGCGCGATTCTGTGGAAGCCGCCTGAATGGACAGTGATGAAGGCCAGATCCTGCTATGCTAAGAGTCTCACAGTCAACAAAGCCGAGTACCACAGTTTTTGGTCAGACCAGGAACTCCTACAGGAGGTGGATCCAAACGCCTGGTGGTGTGCGGAGATTCAAATCTGGTGGTCAGACAGGTGAGAGGTGAGATCGACTGTAAGGCACCCGGATTAACGCTGCTACGCCAGTAAGTGCTAGATCGGCTACAGAAGTGGCCCGATCATGAAGTGGTACATGTTAAGCGCGATTGGAATGCGAGCGCCGACAGCCTGGCAAGTGCAGCCCTGCAGCGTCAGGGTGGCGGTCTGGTGGAAGGAGAGGCCCAGTGGCAAGATCTAGTTACGGTGAGCCGGCTAGATGAAGTCATCGTGGTGCGATCTAATAGCGAAATGGCTAGGATCTCAGCGATGGTAACTCGATCTAGAACAAGGACGAGGTCGAAGCCCCAGATCTTGCAGGAAGATTACGTGAAGGGACCCCGGATCGATCAGATCCGACAAGCACAGCACGAGGAGGCGTGGATCTCGGGCCTGAAAAAATATCTGGTTGGAGAGTTGCGAGACCTCGATCAGGGAGAAACTAAATCTTACAGTCTCATTGCTGCTGATTATGAAATGGATCTGAACGATCTACCCTCTACTGCCCCCCAACAAAGCGGACCGACGAAGATCGTGACGGATTGATGCGATTGGTGATGCCGGAGGCTCTACATCAGGATATCTTACATCACAATCATGCAACCCTCGAAAGTGGTCACCTGGGTATTGGCCGCACATATCAGCGGGTCCGGGATCGTTTCCACTGGAGGGGGTTATACAAGAGTGTACAACGATATGTCGGAGAATGCGTGGACTGTGAGACGGGCAAGGGACGGCCCACGATCTCGGGGGGGGGGGGGGAGTCACCCGGGATCATCCAGTCGACATACCCTTTTCAGATCATCGCGATGGATCATATCCCGTCGCTACCTAGATCACATAAAGGGAACACCGAGCTGTTGATCTGGGTAGATCTGTTCACAGGGTACCTTATCGCGAAGGCCAGTGCCTCCAGGACTGCCCAAACGATCGCCGAATCCTACGCGGAATGTGGCTTCCGCCGTTTCGGAGTCAGTGAGATGGTCCGACATGATCGTGAGCCGGAATATATGTCCGATTTCTTTCGCGCGTTTAACAAGATCTTGGGGCAGAGATAGCTGGCCACGAAGGCATATCGATATCAGGCCAATGGGTCCGCGGAGCGTATGGTGCAAACGATAACCCGGGCGCTCAAAATGTACGTTCAGGATCGGGATCAGCAGGATTGGGATGAGTACGCAGAACGTCTTACTTTCGCGATCAACACGGGGCAAGATCGGATCCGAGGAGACACCCCGTTTTACTTGGTGCATGGGTGGGATCCCAGATCGATCTTGGAAGCATCAATTCCGGTTAGCAGTACGAAGAGGAGGGGCCGAGATTCAAGACGGTGGCGGTATCAGATCCAGAGACACTACCAACAAGCCCAGATCCCAGGTCAATCAACGTTTGCGGGAAGCGATCGCGGACTGGGTGGATCGCCGTAACGATGATGTCCAACCTCATCAGATCCAGGCCGGATCTCAAGTGTGGCTATATCTGGACCGAGTAAAAGAGGGTTATGCTAGAAAGCTGGCGCAACTGTGCCATGGACCATTCCGAGTGGCAGACAAGATCGGCGAACATGCGATAAGACTCGAGACTGGAGGTACAGAGTATCGCCTGTTTCCCGTGGTGCATGTGTCGAAACTGAAGCTGGTGAAAGAGTATCCAGACCGACCCAGGGCAAGGATCACGATTAATGATTCCGATCGAGTGGATTTCGACGAGAACTTGCTACCTGAAGATAGTTGGACCTGCGATCTAGACAGGACGAGTTCGAGAAGATCACCGGCATGCGATCTGGCAAGCGGACAAGATACGGCTGGATCTACCGTAAATTTCTGGTTCACTGGCGACGATATGAAGATCCGAGCTGGGTAGACGAGGCAGATCTGAACTGTGGGGCACTACTACATGATTTCTTGCGGGAGCGTGCGAATCATAATCGGTTCGACGCGATGCAGTCTCATGAGGAATAGATCCAGTTAGGTCCACTGGTGTAAGTCAGTCACACCGGTGAGAAGGAGGAGAAGGATCTACAGGGAGGCTGTAGGTCGGAGGAAGGAGGCTTGATGTTTGTGTATATGGTACCCGACAATGCAGATCAGAGACCGGAAACTGAGATCCAAGGTGGTAGGCGAACGTGTGGAGCAGAGCGATACTAGATACGTCACGGTTTGGATGGATCGCGGTATAGATTGAGTGTAGAAGGGTGGATGGTGCCAGATACTGGCTCGAGGTGAATGGGTTGATTGAAAACAAGAAGAGGAGCTGATTGAGTTATGAGAAGGAGGAATGCAGCCTAAACCAGATCTACCTACGACTTACGATTTGCAGAACGAGACGAGATCTGGAGGCGGTACGAGAAGAAAACTGGGGGCGAGGCGCCGTTGAGTGCCAGATCGGAGACGAGATCCGTCCTCGTGGAGAGATTCAAGCCCTCCTGAGAACCCACACTCAAGACCATGGAGCTGTGCTGCGGCTGATCCTAGCCGCCCGGACGCTGAAGAACTAACCCGCCAGACGAGGGATCTGATGAGCAGGGTGTTGACCGGGGGCATCGCGGAAGTGGTTGCGCCAAGGATCGGCCGTGTTGCACTCGTTCAGGGCTTCCAACAAGGTGGCAGGTTCGGATCGATGTAGAGTCGGATCCGCCAAGTTCGCACGACGGGATACCAGGGGTGGAGCAGTAGTGGAAGATCTTCACTCTGCGTCCGATAGTTGTGCCAGATCGCAAGCGATATTTCGAGCTTGCGGTATCTGGGGGCCGAGATCTGCGATCTGGCCTCGTGGTAGCCTTGTGGGTGTGTTACCCTTTCCTTCGATTTCTTTGCGTCGTACTTGCCGCTTCCTATAGCGGGATCTTGCGGTTCGTGAGACGTACGGGATCCTCTGGCCAAGTAGTAAATCCAGGTGATCCAGGTTTGCACGAGTAAGGAACCCACTAGGTGGTGTTGGACAGGGTAATATATTAGCCTGTTACCACTACGAACGCTAGTTGTATGCCACTTGACCTTAGGACACCTTGCGCGGCCTTAGTATTCCGGTTTCTTCGGTGGAGGAAGGAACTTGTGTCGTCCAATGCAAAATACGGTCTGATTTAGGATTAAGTTCCTATACCAATCAGTCTCCCTACATCCCGAACTCTGACAACCAAGCCAGACTGGCAGCGCGCTATACCTCACCTTTCACCACCACTCAGCTACCATTCGGTACCGGGTATTTGTACCTCTGTGGCGTATTCACCATATGTCGGATCGCACCAGCCCATCCCAAATCGCTCCCATCGTAGATCGTCGATCATAGATCATAGATCGAAAATCGGAGATCGTAAATCGTAGGCCGCAGATCGTGG
The DNA here is from genome assembly GCA_016864655.1 of Phytophthora cactorum. Classification (NCBI taxonomy): domain Eukaryota; phylum Oomycota; class Peronosporomycetes; order Peronosporales; family Peronosporaceae; genus Phytophthora; species Phytophthora cactorum. The sequence continues at coordinate 45,732 of NHQK01000084.1, forward strand.
ATCACAGATCAAAGATCGTAGGCCGCGGGTCGTAGGTCCTAAATCCCACCTCTAGATCCCGGGGTCTGGATCGAATCTTCGATGCCGTAAGTACTTCACCAGAGACCTCCGATCTGGAGGCCCTTTCGATTCCTTCACCAAGCTCTTGTGACCGGGCGTCTTGATCCGGAGTTGTGGTGTCGGGCATCCCGCTGGATCCACTCTCTGGGCCGTGATGTCACTAATCTGGAATAACGTTCTTTCACCGTATCCCATCTTTCATTTTCCGGAAAGTACTTCACCACATTCCTGTTGGAATGTCCGCGGTGAGTGAGTAGTCCACATATTATCGTTGGTAATCTTCGATAATGGCGCGTTGCACCACCGGGATGGTGGCATTCAAGAAGCCAGGCGGATGCTGCAGCTCAAGGTCGCCTTTCAAATACGCCAAACGCGCTTCCCCTTCAATCGTCGCTCAACGGTGAACATCGGCATGCACTCTGGTTTGCACCTGCGCGACGTCCACTAGTTCCTGTTGCTCCGCGGAGAGGTCCGGGTCTGATGGTCGATTTCAGTCTTGGGTTCTCGTAGATTGCAACCCATATGCGTCCAAAGATGCGTTCCACGCAGGACTTGTGCCCAAGTGCGAGCCTTCGTCTTCGCCTTTCCAGCAGAGGTGGTCTGTGCCGGCTCACTTGGAGGATCGTCCAGTCCCAACTCCATCGGTTGGTCTCCCGGGGGGGGGGAGGTCAAGGCGCTTTTCTCTAGGTGTCCTCGGGGCATGCATGCGGCCCTCACCTGGAATGACCATACCGGGTTAGGGGTGGACGACCCTTTACAAAGGTCAAGTCACTTGGGGTGGGTGGGGGATACACCGATCAGAGTGCAAGTGTCAGATAGCCCGCTCATTTCGGTGTGTGGCAGGGCTCATTGTTTTTCAGTTTTTACCCTGATTTACGTTTGTAACAAATATTAATAATACTAAGCAGGCTAATGCTGAATTAAGTTTTTTAAATCTACATTGTAATTATGTGTTTAATGCCGAAACTTCCAAAGGCACTTTGAAAAAAAGTGTAGATGATCGGCACTCTTTTGTAGTAAACATGGAGGTACAATCACAAGTCGAGCATTGGATCGCGCCCTCAATGGGATCGGCCGGATCGTCAGGAGTGAGAAAGCGGCAGCAGGACACCATGCTCGTCGTCATGTGCGAAAAGACGATGCCCTCGAATTCTAGACCTTATAAGCAACACTCTACGCTTTCAGCATTGTTTACGCTTCGTATCGGCAAGAACAACGAAAGAGAAATATAAAATTAACTTTTTATTAGTTATATTTTTGAGCCATCTGTTAGCAGTCACGAATCACGATCCAGTTCGGTACCGCCGTATCGCGACCCCAACATATTTCGACATCAGCCCCCTACCTCAGTGGATTACGTAGCCGGTTCGGGTCGAGCCTAACCTACCGCCGCGTAATACAGTGCATTGTGTACAGTGTAACAGGTCGGTGACGAGATCTGCGAGAAGCTCGCTGGCACCATACGAACTTCCAGCAAAACCTCAACTGGTACATGACCAACTACAACGGGAAACTGACTATGGCGAAGGGTCGGAAAAGACCAACGAACCCATCGGTCGTGCGGTCGGAGAAGAAGATCGCAGGCAGAGAGCAGCAGCGTCTAGTGGCATTAGAGCGAAACGCTAGTGAGGACGAGCTCACTCTGGAATCTGCGAGAATGAAAACAAGTCAGAGAGAGCGAGGCAGCGAAGAGCCGAAAGAGTGACGAAAGAACGAGAACGGCGAACGTGGTGGACGGTGACACGACCCCCGGCAGAACTATATGCTTACAGAGCAAACTGACGGAGGGCCAGGCGACAGTGATAACGAAGAAAGTCGAGGTGGACCAGGCCTCGGAGGAACTATACGTGTACGAAGAAAGTCATCGGTGGCCTGTTAAGCAGCGGCACTACACGAACGCGTAGCTGGAGTGGTACAGTTAAGTCCGTGGATCCGAAAATCGCGAACGTCAGAAGCACTGAGGTGGGCGCGCCGCAGAGCAACTACAAACAAGACGAAAGAACGAGATGAACGAAAGAAAAGACGAATGAGGGGGACCTCTTCATCTTGTAGTTGGCAGCAGTTAGGCTAACTAAGAGCAGAAGTAGTAGCAAAACGTAGGAACCAGAGTTTTCCGGCACAGGTCCCAAGTGGGGATCCTGTAGCCCATTGACAGCTGTGGTGTTAGCAAGTGGTGCATTTGCAACATACTATGGGTACACCGCGCAGCATACACACAAATTATACGCTTTGCCTAAGCGAGTCGGGCAAGATATGTGAACTCGTTACAATAGTATTGCGCAGTGGAGATATGAGGTAAAGCTTATCGTGCAAAGTGATCAAGTATATCATTGCTGCAACACGTCCTTCAAAAATGCGCGGAGCGGCCGTCTTCGTATGCACCCGCCCTTCTGTGGGAGTGTTGGCTACTATATTAGCAAAGACGACATATTTCTCTGTGCTGACGTGGGAATCAGACAAAAAGGGCGAGTTTTGCACCAGTTGGATAAATCTCTCACTCGAGGGGGATACCCCAGCCGATGCAGTTTAAGCATGTTGTGTATGCTCACGACCAACACGGCTAGTAGAGCATAAAATAAATATTGTCACAATTTAATCAAAATAAAAATGAGAAATGCCCACAATTTAACTTCTTTTATCTAAATTCGTAACATGCCTAATTTTAGGCTTGCCAAACGCAATATTCATTGTACGACGTACATAACCAACCCCTGTATGATGCAATGAATCCAATTTCCGTAAACAGTTTCGTGCGGACCGGTTGGCACCGACATCATGGACGGTCTTTTCGTTTTGTTTTCAGTTTGCATTTTCCTATCTGAGCGACAATAGACAAGTATTTCGAAGCAATTATCAAGCGAGCCTTCTTACAATGCGTCACTTCATCGAACTAACAGTGTCACCATTTGCACGGATGTGTCACTGCCTCAACGATACTGGATGCGAAGAAGCTGCTGAGGACTCCTGAGACAGTAGAAGTGAACGAAGTGGAGAGGGTGACTGCAAGTTTCAACTCGTTTATTACTGAGTCTGTGAAGTTGCGGTTTTGGCTGGCCAAGAAAAAAACAGCTGCTGCTTTGGTGAAGCTGAAACTTGATCGAAGCGTGGGTGGGGCTCTTGCCAGCCCAAAATTGAATACTTTGAGCAATTACGTGGACATGTTTAGCAAAACGTGCCCAAATGGACAAACATCATTGCTCGGGGCTCAAACGGCAAAATACGGAGAGATTGGTGTAGCTAAAGGGCTCGTCACTGCGAAGCGAGTCACAAGCTCAAAAGATATTGCAACAAAGTTGCAGACTCAACAGTTGGAGGGATGGCTGAACAACCAGAAGTCCGTCAAGGACATCTTCACAATACTGAAGATCAGTGACAACGATATATTATTTGTGCTAAGCAGAAAACTGGATACGCTAGACGAATAGATCAAGGTTTTTAACGCCAAGAATCCCCAGCACAAAAAGGATTTTTTCACAGCGTTACGGGACGGCGTCGGTGGTGAAGACAAGTTTGCCCTTTTGGTTTTAAGGAGCATGGATTTCCCAGAAACGGGCGCACAAGCCTCCAAATACATGAAGATATTATTTTGGCAATGGATTAAGAAAGACTACGACCCAGCGAGCCTTCTTACGCAGGTTTTCAAGGTTCCCGAGAACAACTTGCGATCTGCTACTTCTCAAATGCAGTGGATTAAAGAACACTATAGGCCGTTCTACAACAGGGCCAACGGTATCGAGGAGCCTACCGTTTTGAACCATCGACGCTTCTATGTCAATCGACTTCACTTATGCCAATAATACACATCCGCATCTGGACTAATCGAGGTGAATAGCTGCAGCATGCACTGAAATCCTTTTTCACAGATCATGGTTTTGTAGCTTGGTCGAACAGTGTCTCAACTTTACACTATGATTGGATGTGGCTCCACTCCTACCGCGACGAACCTAAGAAACACTCGAGCAGATTCTCCTTCGACACCCATTTCTAGTGTTTCCAGCACATTGCCAATCTTTATTTGTTTCATTGGGCATTAAGAGAGGATGAAACTGAACACAATCGTCCCGATATGCGTTTGCCTTCTCCACGGCGACGAGCGCCGTGGAGACCGCGGTCTCTACAGCTCTTATCACCGCCATACAAGCAACCGAGTTTCCCTCTAATGAACCACTTACAGAACGCCCCTCGAAACGCCGTCGCCTGTCGCTGTCGCTGTCTCTGCTCGAGCTCGACGACATTTCATTCACTTTGATTTTCGGAATGCGGCGTGTGTCCTTCGACTGGATCTGCACCCTCGTGGCTCGTCACTGGATGGAAATACATCACCCCATTGGAGCAAACTCTCGATTCCAATTGCAGGGCCGAGTGGCAGTCACTGTCTACTATTTGACGCACTGCAGTGACCTGAAACATGCAGCAGAGACCTTCGATATGACGTTGAGCGCTGCGACTCGCTACGTATGGCAAGTGGTGCACGTCCTGCTAAGCGACGCCGTGAAAGCCAAGTACTTTAACTTCCCCACGTCGGACGAAGGCTGGAGCAAACTCAGCGACGAGTTCGAGGCCATTTGCGGCTATCCGAACTGCTGCTTGGCTATTGGCGGGATGCTCGTGGAGATCGAGAGACCACGTCAGTGGGAAGGTTGGTACTGCAACAAGAACTTTTCGGCGGAGAATGTGCAATTGGTGGTCGACGCTCAGTTCGAGTGAGATCAATGGACATCCGACCTGGGGGAATCACAGACAAGGAGACGCTCAGGTACTCGCGGTTCGGTAGGAGTCTGCCTGAGATCCTACCAGAAGGGAAGTACATTGTTGGCCACGCAGAATATTCGCTATCCAAATTTGTCACCGTACCTTATCCTGTTTCGAATACAATGTCAGCAGCGGAAAGACTGTTTAATAGTCTCCAAAAGACTACACAGCGAGCGGTAAAGAGGACAATTGAGATGATCAAGAAACGATTTTGCCTCTTGCAGTCTCCGCTGAAACAGAGGACGGAAGATGGAGACGCTGCGACGACGCAAATGGCACAGATTATCTCGGCAGCGATCGTTCTACACAATGTGCTTGTGGATCTGGACGATCTTGTGGGGGTGGACTCCTCGTTGGGAGACGATACGGATGAGGAAGACGTGGATGAGGACTCGGACTCGGAAGGTTCCAATCTGGACGAAAACATGCATGAAGACGCGGCGGCTCAGCGTGATCGTGTCAAAGAGTATTTGTACGTAAACAGAGACTATATCTCTAAGCACTTCGGATGACACAAAGCGTCGTTGTGTGTTATTATAGCTGTATGTCCATCTGGGCTCGCAAACGGGGGTATAGCGGGTAGCCGAACCCGGTCGTCACGGCTTACTGACAAAAGTCGGATACATGCTCCTGCCCGAAACCACAAACTGCCAATTCAATGCAAATGTCATAAGTAAAATTCAAGTGGACATCTCTGTGTGCGCATTAATGTTTATATTAGAAATGAATGGCAGACAGCTACCGGTAGTTCCAACTTTGGCTTGGAACTTCCAAGCTGTTTTTTTTCTTCTCTATTTATGTGAACCTACAAATAGTTTCGGGTATCCGCTGACCGGCCCAGACTACCCGTGGGCGGCCGATTGTCGGGTATACCCGGTGCGGGTAGGGCGGGTACCCGAAACGGGTAGCCGATTGCGAGCCCTGATGTCCATGACGGTAGAATTTTTTTCGGTTCGTCTGCCGGTCTGGTCTAATTTCCGGAACAAGGTTTTTCACAGTTATATAACTGGAAAATCCGGGCCAGGGTTCAGATTCGTAAAATATCCACACCCGCAGATAAGCCTAATTACTAGCATTAGAAACATCATAATAAACTTAAATTTTCGGTAAAATTATAGAGATAGAGGTTACGGATATCCATCTGCACTATGTATTAATAACAAAGCGCGACAGGGCCCCAGATCAACTAAGGCGAGCGGGTGCGAGCGCGCGTAGCCGTAGCAAACCCGCGCGGTATTTACGTAGGCGGGCCCAGCGCCGAGCTCACCAGCGAGCCGCGCATCGAACTCACCAGTACATTCTATCTTTATATCGCGTGCGAAGCGAACCGCGGCTGGTTTCCAGTTTTGCATGCGTCGCTCTCCAGTACACTACGCTCTCGATTACTCACCGTTGCCTTGTGTCTTACCTTAGCCCCCGTCGATTTGATTAGGGTCATCTTACGACAGATTCTCAAAGCGCAGCATACTTAACTAACTAATCATTTTGTCGGAAAACTAGTCCTAATTATCACAACTAAAAGTTAGTGTGAGTCTAGTAAAATGTAGCTGTCTCCCAGGCAGTCTGTCAAATTCTTATGGTCGGGATCTAGGGTCGGGGTCTACCTAATGCAAGTAATTTATGTAAAACCCTGACCCGGTGGGTAGACCAGACCCGCAGACGATCCGAAAAAAAGGTAACCGTCCATGACACCTCCCCAGTGTGTATTTCTACGGTAGTTGGTGTACTGATACGTTTCATACCTTGGTGTTCATTAGACACGTTCCGAAGGGAGTACACATATAAAGTAGTTGTGCATACGCCATTCACTCAGTAAGAAAGCGCACCAAAATCTCCCGGCTCAGTATTTATTCTACGGAACGAAGAGTAGCTCTCAATCATTATTGTCAGACCACTTCCCTTTTACGAGTGTTGTTAGTCTGTGCGATCACACCACTGTCGGCTCTACTCCTGGCAATATTAATTGAATGTGTCCCGTTGCAAGACACAACACAGGGCTGGAAAGTGAATTATGGTGCATGGATTCGACTCAGGGTATGGAGATAATAATATAATAGCAATAAAATTTGATATTATATTGACGGAATAACATATTATTGCTACTTTCACGTTCCAGTTTAATACAAAATACTGTACAATACAATTGTATTTTTCACACTCCAACCGTTTGGCTGGAGCCCCCACCTAACAACTAATTGAAGCTCGTGCTGACAACAGCGCAGACGCAGCTCGATGCTTCATTTCCAAACTCGCCCACCAAGCTACAGCCCTCCTCACCACTTCTATTTCAATGACGTCACGCCAGCTATGTGCATTCTTCTACTTAGACCTTGGCGAAGGTCTCTTCGAATGCAAGAAGTGCGGTCGTAGCCGCAAACAAGCGTCCGGAACGGGTTACAATAACCTCCTCAGCTACCTCGGTACTATGCACGCGGGCTACGTAGAGGAGTACGCTGAGCTCCAAGCCGCTGCCGCCTGAACAATGGATATGTTCGGCTTTGTGGACGAAGTTACGCTCAACATCTAATTATGGATACGCTGGATCATCCAACGCAATCTGCCAATCACGGAGGTAGAAAACAAGATCACGCGTGAAGTTGTGACAATGAAACCAACTACTGTGAGAACGATGAAGGTCTACATGCGCTTTGTCGCGAGCAAGGTTGGCCAGCTGATCGCCTCCGAAATGGGGGAGTCGTTCTGCCTGATGCTCGATGGGTGGACTTGTAACTCCCTGCAGTTCCTGGCATCTTCGCTGTGTACATGATGAACGGCGTGCGGCGCCAGCGGCAACTATCTCTTTCCCCGATGGACGGCAGCCAAGCTCACCTCGAGCACATCGAGTCGGCTCTGAGTGTGTATGGAAAAGGGTTTGGCATGGTACGGTTTTTCATTGGTGGCAACTGCTCGACCAATCAGTACATCGCCACCAAGCTCGGCGTTCCGCGAATTGGCTGTTCCAGCCACCGGTTTAACCTCGCGGATAACCGATTTTTGGAGAATAATCACAATCAGATTGATTTGATTCAAACTTTGATGATTCAGCTTCGTCAACCTAACAACGCCGCAGCACTCGCAAGAGTGACCAAGCTGAAGCCTATCAAATCGAATGCCACACGGTGGTCCTCGACATTCACCATGCTCGAGAGCTACGTCAAGATTCGGGATGCCATACTCACCGTCAGAGCGGTGGAGGAGCACATGCGTCGCTGCAACGCACACCACCGCATTATAGCTGCTGTCGAGAAGCTCAAGAAGTTAGATAGTGTATGGGTCAAGCTACAAGCTCAGAAATGATCCATGGCAGACGTTCTCTTGCTCTTTGACGCGTGAGTAGTAACATTTAGAACATTACGTGTACGTTTTTTTAATTTTCGATAATTCTTACCTTAATACTGTTTCGAGAGTAGGTATACCCGTTTCTAACCGTTTCTAAACATTTCTAATATCCAGCCGTTGCTTTCGTCGACGCAACCATTCGATAGGGTTAGAGCACAAGGAATGGGCGAATGCGTTACACGTTGTCGCATAAGGCGGCGAGAGCGAGAAACGCACGACTTTAACCAACGACGAATTCTCCAGGGTATTGAATTTAATAGTATGGATCGTCTAAAATTATATCGGATTGAGGAGGGTATAAATCTCTAATAACAGTGTGACCATCACTCAGCAGTCGTAAAGGGAAGTGAGTATTAAACCCCAGCTGAGGTTATTTCGCGAGTGTTCTTTGACAGTCATTCTCGAATTTGCTGTCAAATGACGCGTGAAGTGTGGTCCAGCTGGTGGATGGAGAAGGCAGACCGGTGACGTCAGCCGACTTCGTTGACTGCGCTGATGGTGCTAATATGGCTCGACTACGGAAGGCAGTGTTTGCAGAAGTCTCTCGTCTTCTCCCTGAGAAGGTCATCGCGGCCGACCTCACAGTCTTCGCGAACCGGGCGGCGTACGCCGCGAAGGAGGCGTTAGAAGAAGATTCGCCGATTGGTTCGCTTGGTGGCTCAAAGACTGATGCGCTAATTGTGCAAGTGCCTAATGTGAATGAAGGTAGGTAATTATGTGCGTTTGTGAATGCCGTTGCTGATAAAAAAAAAGGTTTTCTGTTTGGTGGACCGAAGAAGTACCGTCATGGCAGAGCAGCGTAGTTGGTGTATCAGCCGACGTGCAACAGGAGAAACTATTGAATTTGCTAGAATGGAAGGTGCCGAAGCGACTATGTACCAGCACTGGACAAGATTGGCCCTATCAAGGAGCAGCAGAGCTTGGCACCAGTCTTGCAGATCCGCTTGTCCAGCATTACAACTCCTGGCAGCACGGGATTCAAGACAAGCAGACTCATGCTCTCTTTCTCGTGTTGAGTGGACCAGGAACGGGAAATTCGCGCATGCTGGATGAAATGAAGGGTTTGCTATGCAAAGCTGCGGAGCAGTCAGGGGAACATGAACTGATCAGCAGCCTGAAGAAGGCGTATGAGTTTCGTGTGACGTTCGAGAACGGCACTTCCGCACTCGGATCATTACTCGATGAAAAAAATCCTGAACTTGACGTCAGCTTTCGAATACTCTACCAGCTCGCGAAAGAAAGAAAACCGTGGATGGGATTTGTGGATCAACTGCAGGGATCGTATCCATCACTTCGTCTCCGTATTGAAGCAGTGATTAATATCGTGGTCAAACTGGAGAAGATTGAAGACGTGAAGGATATGACGGTGATCTTGTGTGTGGATGGTCTCCAGAAGATCGTGAATGATGGGACGAAAACTTGCGACTTTTATCGCGTATTGACTGCAATTTGCAGCTTCTTGAATTCATCCAGAGCCTTTACCGTGTGTGTGTGTTCAGCAACAGTTCATGAGCCGGTTCGTGAAGCACTTGCAGATTCCACTCAGCAGCGCGTGTTTCTGCTTCCACCTCCATTGCGCGGCCACAAATTCCTTGCAACAAGAACACGGATAGAGAAACAGCTGGTGGATGACATGGGTGGGCATGGCAGAGCGCTGGAGGCACTACAGCAAGTGCTGCACCGTTACCACAAGGATTCTTTAGATGAAGTCGATGAGGAAGGTGACCCATCCACCATTGTCGATGACGTGTATCATGCGTTGAAAAGGCAATATGGTGATGTATTCGATTCTCGTTTGTTTGACGACCCAACCAACTGCCAAGAAGTGTTGGCCGCAGTTCTTTCCCGTCGCAGATATGGTGTGCTTCAACGAATCGGGCGTACAAGCGTGACAGTGGATGAACTGAGAAGCTTTGGTTTGTTTCGATGGACTCCTGAAGAACGATAGGATTGCGCATTCATTCTTCTTGTGGTGTTGATGAGAAAAGTTCCAAAGAAACTTGGTGAAGTAGACAACTTCGACAAACATATCACACGTTCCGTGCTGGTATGGCAGCGATTTGAGCAATTTGTGGCATTCTACCGTCGTGTTAAATCGATCGCTTTTTGTGAAATTCCAGTCACTTTGTCTGAATTTCACGCTGCTGCGCGGTTCGGTGCAATCGATGGGATTTTGATCCAGGAGCCGCATCGGCGCGCGGTGGTGGAGTCTATCAACCAACATGATACAAAATCCGTCTCCGAAGATTCGACGTGTTTCACAAATCGTGTCGATGATGTCAAGCTTTCAGAGATGAAGACGATCGTCATCAACGGGGCCAGTGCATCAGCTGGGGACCTATTCATGAGAGTCCGATTGATAATTGGAAATAAGCAAGTTCAGTGCAATGAAGTGATTCAGTGCGAATTGCTCCAAACTAAACAGAAGATGAACAAAGCGACGTACGAGAAGGAACAAGCAAAAGGCATGAAGGGCAACTCGGACGTATTCTTGCTCATTACGTCAGCTAAACTGTTGGAACATTTTGCACTTCCTCCACGATGCGGAATCGTCTCGAAAGACGAATTTGTTCAATATTTTGGACCCTTTGCAAGTCGCACGTATCGAAGTCTTCTGGAACCACCGAATATCAACACCGCTTCGTATCTTGAGTAACATCTGATAGAAGGGGTGGGCGACGCAACTGCCAAAGCCATTATTCGTGAGAAGAAAAGAGGACGGTTGTTAAGCCATGAAGACGCAGTGAGCCGACTCCAATTGAACAAGAAGCCTAAGACCGCCGAAGTCCTAGGTGCTTTGCTTTACGATGGCGAAGGACAAGAAGTTGAGTCGTAACTGCAGGTGAGTTTGATGCAAGGAGTCTATTATCAATACATCGTTTTTAAAACTCTTCACAGAGACAATCCCTACAAATATGAGTTAAGTAGGTAAAAGTTATATTTTACCTCCTTTAGTAATACTTTTTATTCTGATAAATATAAAGTCTATAATATATAAAGATGACTTATTCTCCTGAGAAATACCTAGCTAATAAAGAGCGCATCAAAGAAAATCAAAAGCGCTACTACATCAAAACGAGAGAAACGCGCCTCGCTAAGCAATGGGAGTATGACGAGAAGCATCGTGAGCAACTAAATGCTCAAAAGCGCAAGGCCTATGCAAAAAAACAAAGCGAACGTAAAAGCGAATCTAATGTTAATTAATTAATTAATTCAAGTTTTTTTATCTGGGGCTGAATATAAAGACGAACCTGAGCGAAGAAGTATAGAATATAAAGTCGACCACGCAACTAATAAATATAGGCAAACATATATAGTGACAATGTTTGCTTACGAACTTGAAGGACTAAAGAGATTAAATATTCACCCAATCAAGTGGGGAGGTAAATACCGAGTCAAGGTTAAAGGTAAGACCGGTAGGATGACGTATATTAGTAACTTATCGCACCCCAGCAACCTGAAGCGTGTTGCTGAGCTATATAAGGTCAACATCGACAAACTGAAGAAGTACATATCTGAGGACTACAAGACCGACCCCAAATATCGGTTTTACAAGGGGACACACATGGAGTCGCACTTGTACGAAGGTATCCAGGCTGGTGAATTCTACGACAAGCTCGAGAACGTACTAGAGAGTCAGAAGAATGCTTTTAAGATCAGTATTGCTCTCGGCTATGATCTCATTAGCAAAGATGATGATAGTTTTAGTCAATATTGGCATCCAAACATCGGCAATACGGCTGTATTTGATAATCCGGTTGCCATTAACAGGAAAGCAGATATTCGTAAGAAGCTTATTCCAGAGATTTGTTCTATGGAGTTAGCCGACAAGCTTAAGTACCCATCGAGTGGATACAAACTCAGGGCCATCACTGGATTCAAGATTTATATCTATCATCGCGAACATGCCCTTGGTGATAGCAGCGCTATCATTCCCAAGATCATCCGCGACAACAAGCATGTAATCAATTTTCTTATGACAAGCAATAAGTGCGTCTTTCATTACATTGCCTATCACACCCGATCAGATCCGAAGAAAGATTATTGGATAATACAGGCTCTGGTGAAAGAAGCATTCAATCGCTACTGTTCTTACAAGGGTTATAGTTACTCGACGAAGCTCTTTCGCAATTTCAAGCCGATCGATCTTCTGCAGCTCGATGAGATGGAAGATTGTTTCAAGCTCAGCATCAGTGTATATACGATGGATGTGGAGTCAGGAAAAATTAAATGCATCCGCCCGTCGGATAAGAAATATGAACGTCTCTATATTTTATCTCACGAGAATCATGCTCTCTACATCAGTAATCTGGACATGCTCCAAAGCAAGTATCAGTGTCCAAAGTGTGAGATGATTTTCGTTAGCTCCGACAAGCTTAAAAATCATAAGAAGAACCAGTGTGAGCTAGCCAATATTGAGAGTTATCCGGCTGAGCCAACTATCTGCAGACCGCCTCAAACCACTATCAAATCGATGCTTACAAAGTACTCCATTAAGAATTTTGATCACTACATTGATCACTTCATCGTGTATGATTTTGAGGCCATTCTAAAGCCGACCGGTATCCAACATGGCGAAAGCACTATCTTTACGAATGAACATATTCCTGTTTCAGTATCGGTAGCTGACAGTCTTTCTGGGAATGTACGATGCTTTGTTAATGCTGAGCCAAACGACTTGCTGAAAGATATGTTTAACTATATAGAGGAGGTAGGTTTACGTATTCAGCAGTACAATGTTCAAAGTATGCCCCCCTTCTACAAAAGATTATCAAACCTCATGGTTTTAGCGGTATGGAGATCCCTGGTTTAAAACTTGGAAACAGCTCGATTAAGTACCAGTATTGGGGTTTAAGTCTGGTAGATATGATATCAATTTGATTAAGAGCGATCTGTTTGCCGTCATTGGTACGGAGAACATCAAATCTGTGATCAAGAACCCGAGCTATATGTGTAGCGCTACCTCAGACCTGAAGATGCTTGATATTAGCAATTATGTTCCTGCTGGAACAAGTTATGAGAAGTATCTTAGCACATATCTCGGTGAGTGTGAGTGCAATGACAAGATTCGTTGTGTATGTGGCCTTGCTAAAGGCCTATTTCCATATGAGCACATCAAATCGTTCGATGTACTCAATCCGACTTCTCTTCCTTCAAAGTCAGATTTTAACAGTGATTTCCGAGAAACAACCATTGGTAATGCAGTTTACGAACGAGTCAGGTTCGTTTGGAAACATTACGAGATGAAGAAAGTCAAGGATCTTTTGATTTGGTACAATAACTTAGATGTGGTACCATTCATTAATGCTATCGAGGCTCAGCGTGAATTATTCAAGCGTTTTGACCTCGACATGTTCCCTGATCGCGTCTCGCTTCCAGGTATATCGGAGAAGGTTATGTATCAAACGTGCTTCAACGAGCTCCAACACCCTTCAAAAGTACCTGCTAAAGCTTTTAGATTTTCAGCTAAGCGTATGAGTGGCTACAAGCACCAAGATGTTGATGCCAAGCGTGAGTTCAATATGACCCTTGGTCACTTGGACACTTTGCTTAAACGGCAAAAATATCTTTGTGGTCTATGCTGGTGTCAGCTTACAGTCGATACGGCTTCAGCCGATCGAGTCAATAATAAATTGGGGCATATTGACGGCAATCCTCTCATTTCGTGCATCCAATGCAATGTCGCACGCAAGAGCATGTCTCTCAGTGGGTTCAGATTCAAGAAGCTACTTGAATTTAATTCGGACAGACTTGTATACTCGATTGATCGTGAGGAGAAAGACATTTATGGTAAAATGAAGGCAAATATCGCTGGCGGACCATCAGTCATCTTTAACCGGTACGCTAAACGCAACGAGACAAAAATTCGTGGTGGTAAGATATGTAAGAAGATCATTGGATACGACGCTAACGCGCTGTACTTATGCGCGCTCGGTAATGAGATGCCGTGCGGGCGATTGACCACCATCGACACTTATCCCAGTATCGTCGAAGACATCAAGGCTGACAAGATATTTGGATTCCTTGAATGCGACATTCGTACCCCAGAGCACCTGAAAGAATACTTTAGCGAGATGACACCAATTTTCAAGAATACACTAATCGATTGCACCGATGAGACCATAATTGGCTCACACATGTATGAGTACAACCAGACTCGTGGAAAAGGCCGATCTAAGCCTGCTCGTAAGTTGATCGGTAGTTATTTCGGTGAGAAGATTCTGATCTATGCACCTCTTCTCAAATGGTATCTAGCCCACGGAATGGAAGTAACAAAAACATACTCCTTCATTAAAGCCAGCGCTCACAAAGCCTTTGCACCATTTATGGATGCTGTGTCGAGCGCACGTCGTGTCGGTGACGAGGATAAGAGTAAGGCTATGATTGCTGAGATGATGAAATTGGTAGGCAACTCTGCTTTTGGACGATCGGGCATGGACATGAGTAAGCATAAACAAGTCAAATACGAATCTAAGGAGGCTAAGATCAAGTTGCGTATTGAACACTTCACATTTCATGGGTTAGAGGAGCTTAACGATTCTTGTGAAATTACGATGAAGAAGCGTCGTCTCAATAACAAAAACCCAGTCCATTTGTCCATTGCCATCTATCAGCTTGCTAAGCTACGCATGCTCGAGTTCTACTACGATTGTATTGACTTTTACTTCGATCGAAGCGATTTTCAATACCAAGAGATGGACACGGACTCTGCCTACATCGCTTTTAGCTGCAGCAAACCATTTCAAGAGTGTATCAAACCTGAGCTACGTAAGCATTACGAAAATCACAAGTACGATTGGTTCCCGCGAGACTATAACAAGGAAGTATCTAAGTTTGACCGTCGAACCCCTGGTCTATTCAAGGACGAATGGTCAGGCGATGCTATGGTCTCACTGTCGAGTAAAAACTATATTTGCTATCTTCCAGATGAGTTATACAAGGTGAAGGTTTCAGCCAAGGGTGTACAGCAAAGTCGTGGTCGCAATGAGGATGTGCTTAACCCTTTGGGATTTGAGTCAGTTGTTCGCGATCGCATCACACTTCGGGGTACTAACAAGGGGTTTAGGCTGTCAAAAGACATTAAATCAATCATCACATACAGTCAGACCAAAACTGCACTATCATATTTCTACGATAAGCGACAAGTGTCTTCGAATGGAATATCAACTATCCCACTAAATATATAGCGAGTCACAAACAGAAACCGTACAATTTTTATTTAATTACAATATACATACTATGGCTGAGCTCTTGAAGAAACTCTACTATAACCCAAAAACCGTATGTGTTGCTGCTCGAGCTCTATATGAGAAAGCGAGAGAATTGGACCCCAAAATAACGCTCAAAACAGTGAAGGAATGGTACGGGGCTCGGCCAGATATTCAACTCTTCCAGGAACAGAAAAGACACTACAATGGGTTCAAGATCACTTCCCATAACCCAAATTCATGGCAGATGGATCTCGGTTTTTGGGGAAATGACCAATACTGACAGTTATCAATATCAACTCACGGATTGCCTACGCTAAGTTACTCAAAAATAAGACTGCATCAGTCGTATTGGCTGCGCTGAAGGAGTTCATTCGATATCATGAGGCAAACATCATCACCAGCGACAATGGTAGCGAGTTCATGAACAAACAAAGCACGAGCATGGTTTAAATCCAAAAGCATCGAGCACTACAATAACGAGCCAGGAGATCACGGAACGATGGGGAAAATCGAGCGATTCAACAAAACGATCAAACAGACTAACTAAAATATCACCCAAGAAGATTACGCAATAGCTTATCAGCGACATTATTGTTAACTATAATGACACTATTCACAGATCAATCGGAACGACCCCAAACGAGGCTAAAGGTAAGGTCATGAAGCCGGAGCTGGATCACAATCAAGCGGAAGCTGATAAAGTTGACAACAAATTGAAGTAGGTACAAATGTGCTATACCGACTCAAGAAGCAAAAATTCAGCAAAGAGTCAGCTCGTTGGAGCAAAGCTGTGTATACGATTGTCGGAATAGACGGCTACCGAGTACAAATCGAATCCAGAAATGATCATACGCTCTACAAGGCAGCAAATGATCTGAAAATGATACAATCAGAGACAACTAATGCAACGATCAATCGTGGGGATATACTCGAAGTGAGAAGATCTTAGATCATAAAATGATGAAAAATAATAAGCACAAATTCTTAATAAAATGGATTGGTTATGATACTTCAACGTGGGAGCCACAAGACAATCTTCGCTTGGTCAACAAAAACAGAAGATCCGAGAGGTTCCATTACTCGTCCGCGGCTTCCTGCTCCGTCCCGTATCACAGTGGCTTCCGTCGTTCGTCGTGCTGCTCGGGCCTGTAAACTTTCAACGACTGCCGTCAGCTCGTGAAGTGCCACCGCCATGGCCGCAACTTCACTCGCTAGTGCTGCTTCTTCCTGCTGTGGTAGCGGTGGTGATGGTGGGTCACCTCCTGTTCGCGTTTCTTTGTTGTGGGTTCCTCGTGTTTCGCTCGTCGCTTGCTGATTCGTCCTCGGTACAGGTGGACCATCTCGTCGTCCCATGTGCGTGTTCGTCGCCTTCAGCTGCGAGGTGTTCCTCAGCGCATCAGCTCAGCCACGTCAATCAGATAGAGTTCCTCTCGTCGGTTGGCAGATGGTGGCTCTCGTTCACCCTCTTCCTGTTCTTCGGCACGTGGTGGATCGTAGACCACCTCTGCCTGCTTCTCCTCGTACTCGTCGTCGTGATCGACTAGGCGTTTTGCTGCGTCTCTACCGTGTTCTCAGCGCTAGTGATTCCCTCGCCGTTTCCGTCACAATTCGTGCCATGTTCGTAGGTTGTAGTGATATCTCCAATCAATATGGCCCCTGTATGACCACCATGTAACAAGTCTCCTGTCGCCTGCTTGTCGGCGGGTCCGTATTATCTCCTGTGCACGCTCGGTTGGTCTTCCAGAGTCCGTCGATTGTCGCTCAAACTTCAACACACTGTAGGCCCCTTGCAAGGCGCCGGACTAGGTCCTATTTATTCGTCGTCAATACAATCTGTTTCGGCTCTTTCGTTCGTCTTTCGTCCTTCTGTTCTGCCCCAACCACTACAGTACGCCGTACTCATCCAACTAACAGCTCCAAATCACGCCCAGAGCGCCAATGTAGCGCAGTCGGCCTCCGTCACCTACTGCACTACTCGTCCGCCCTAAACCGGCCTGCTAACTGTCCTCGTCGACGTTCAGCTGCGGTCTTTGCACCTCGTCCTTATGTTCGTGGCATGGCAATCGCCGCGCCTCGTTCTCGTCCTTCGTCTGCGTCACCAGCTGGAGCTCTTCGTCACTTGAGCTCCAGACGACAAATTGCGTTCTCCACTCGCGTTCTCTGCGGCGCGCTTCGACCATCGCCCTCCGCCGCAAGTTCGCTACTGATTGCACTTCACTTCGTCGGGTTCGGTGCCAGCTCATCGCCTGCCGTACCCAGTCTTGCGTCCATCCATCGCCGAAATCCACCCGTTCGTGGGGACCTCTCAGCGGTCACCGACCATTCACCTCGAAGATCGCGGTCGCATGGCCCATACGGCTCACTCGATTAGCCGTTTTGGTATCCGCACGCCTTCGCGAACTCCGCATTGTACTCGCCAACGTCATACTCCTGTTCGCGGCCACTCGTGGCTGTATGGCTGCAACTACCTGGCCGTAACTCCTTACACGTACGAATACTCTTTGACACGATCACGCTGAGCCGCCGCGTCTTCATGCATGTTTTCGTCCAGATTGGAACCTTCCGAGTCCGAGTCCTCATCCACGTCTTCCTCATCCGTATCGTCTCCCAACGAGGAGTCCACCCCCACAAGATCGTCCAGATCCACAAGCACATTGTGTAGAACGATCGCTGCCGAGATAATCTGTGCCATTTGCGTCGTCGCAGCGTCTCCATCTTCCGTCCTCTGTTTCAGCGGAGACTGCAAGAGGCAAAATCGTTTCTTGATCATCTCAATTGTCCTCTTTACCGCTCGCTGTGTAGTCTTTTGGAGACTATTAAACAGTCTTTCCGCTGCTGACATTGTATTCGAAACAGGATAAGGTACGGTGACAAATTTGGATAGCGAATATTCTGCGTGGCCAACAATGTACTTCCCTTCTGGTAGGATCTCAGGCAGACTCCTACCGAACCGCGAGTACCTGAGCGTCTCCTTGTCTGTGATTCCCCCAGGTCGGATGTCCATTGATCTCACTCGAACTGAGCGTCGACCACCAATTGCACATTCTCCGCCGAAAAGTTCTTGTTGCAGTACCAACCTTCCCACTGACGTGGTCTCTCGATCTCCACGAGCATCCCGCCAATAGCCAAGCAGCAGTTCGGATAGCCGCAAATGGCCTCGAACTCGTCGCTGAGTTTGCTCCAGCCTTCGTCCGACGTGGGGAAGTTAAAGTACTTGGCTTTCACGGCGTCGCTTAGCAGGACGTGCACCACTTGCCATACGTAGCGAGTCGCAGCGCTCAACGTCATATCGAAGGTCTCTGCTGCATGTTTCAGGTCACTGCAGTGCGTCAAATAGTAGACAGTGACTGCCACTCGGCCCTGCAATTGGAATCGAGAGTTTGCTCCAATGGGGTGATGTATTTCCATCCAGTGACGAGCCACGAGGGTGCAGATCCAGTCGAAGGACACACGCCGCATTCCGAAAATCAAAGTGAATGAAATGTCGTCGAGCTCGAGCAGAGACAGCGACAGCGACAGGCGACGGCGTTTCGAGGGGCGTTCTGTAAGTGGTTCATTAGAGGGAAACTCGGTTGCTTGTATGGCGGTGATAAGAGCTGTAGAGACCGCGGTCTCCACGGCGACGAGCGCAACAGAGTGCTCGGGATCGCCCATAATTATTAAATCTGATTTGAGACCGATATACATACACAAATGAGACTATAAACATGAACATATATTACTTCGGTGATAAATAAGAGAAAAAGGCTTGCAAGACACAAAAGATACAATAAAAACTATACAAATGAGACTATAAAACGGCACATACAAAATAATACGATTGACATTTTGTGCAATTTTTAGCTCCGATATCGATGGTGCAGGCGACGTTGGCACATGTGGCGGCGGGCTGCAACGCCGCTACGAATGCGTTATCGGTGGCTGTGAGCAGTGTATCATCTCCCTCTGTATGTGGCAATTACTGTGCCGCATTTGCCAGCAAGAACGTCGTGTGTCTGCTGAAAAGCAACGTCGAGAATGGCAATCATTCCGCTCCACTGAAGGTTGTGGAGACTTTGAAGCACCGAGAGGCGACAACCGACGCCACGAAATTCACCAGTATCAGACTGCAGAGTGGCGATCAATCTGGGGACGTTCGCGTGGTAGTGGGCGACTCCGAAGGTCGCGTATTCGTGTGGACGAGGGAGATTGACGACCACTGGAAGCTTCAGAAACCGCAGGGTGCAGAACAGACGCTCCCGGTGGCTGCAGTGGCCATTGCAGAGACCAAAAGACGGAGAATTTACGTCGCTGCGTTCGCGGATGGATCATTGGCGGTGTTTGAAGAGAAGGAGAAAGAAGACGTGACCCTTTTGAGTCGACTGGAGCTTGGAAGGAAGAGTATCATGGAAACGTTGGATGTGACGGTGGTAGGAGATCAGGTGGTCTTGGCTGCAGGCGGAGTGGACGGGAAGGTGCATCTGCTGGAGGTGACAAATACAGTGACTAAGTTGCTGGAGCTCGAGGGACATAAGGGCTGGATCCGCAGTCTCGCTTTTGATCGCCACAAGACGGACACTGGAGCTGTTGTGACTTTAGCATCAGCGTCGCAGGATCAAAGGATTCGACTGTGGAGAATTACTACTAGTCCAAAAGATGCTAATGCGACATCTGGAGAAGTGAAGGATGGATTCCTGGCTCATGGCTGCCATTTGACGTATACAGTGAGCTTTGACGCTCTGCTTGTCGGTCATGAAGATTGGGTCACGTCTGTGCAATGGATGGAGAATGGTTCTTCATTGCTCTCGTCCTCTATGGACAACACGATCATTGTCTGGACCAAACCAGTTGATGGCAATGGGTCATGGTCGCCGTCTCTTCGTGTCGGTGAAATGGGCGGGAACGGTCTACTGTCAGCAGCTGTGTTACCGACTCGTGACGGACGCTTGGACTTGATCTCGCTTGGCTTTGGTGGACAACTGGAGCGGTGGGAACAGCAACCAGCTCCGTCGAAATTGTTTCTGCCTGCTATCTCAGTTAACGGCCATTCTGCCAAGGTTACGGATCTTTCATGGTCACCACGTGGAGATTATTTAGCATCTGTGTCGCTGGATCAGACCACACGTATGCTGGCACCCTTGACACCAGTTGAAAGCGAGTCGAATCGTACACAAGAATGGCACGAGATCTCGAGAGCTCAAGTGCATGGATACGACATCAACTGCGCCTGCTTCGTGCTCGGAGATCGACCAACAAACGACCTATTCGTCAGCGGTGCAGACGAGAAGATTTTGCGCGTATTCGAAGCTCCTGACGAGGTGAAGGAGCTGGTTCGTCGACTGAAATTGTCGGACAGTGATAGCGCTACAAACACTAACACACCAGACAGTGTAGAGCAAGTCCGGGCAGTGCAGCATGCTTACCTACCAGAACTGAGTCTGACGAACAAGTCGGCACAAACGGAAGCATCGGAATCTTCCACTGTTGGCCTGGAACGTGGCGATGGGTACGCAAAACTGAGCAACTTGGCCTCATTACCGGTGGGTGACAGGTTGAGCCGCAAGACTCTTTGGCCTGAGCAGCATAAGCTTTATGGTCACGGCAACGAACTGCTTAGCGTGACGTCGTCCCATACTGGCAAATTGATAGCATCTGCGTGCAAGTCGCGGGAAGAGCGATACGCTGCTGTGCGCCTGTGGAATACGACGGACTGGAGCGAAGCACAGCAGCCACTCGAGGGTCACAAGAGCTCTGTCGTGCAGCTGGCTTTCTCTCCGAATGACCAGTTCCTGCTGTCGGTGTCCAGGGACCGGCAGTTCTGTCTGTACGAGCGACAGGGCCCTGAGCAGAAGTTTGCACTTGTAGAGCACGTGAAAATGCACAAACGGATTATTTGGTGTTGCTCCTGGTCTCCGGACTCAAGAATGTTTGCTCTCGGGTCCAGGGATCAGTCCTTTTCTGTGTGGTGCCCAACTGGAGGAAAGTGGAGTTGTGTGTGCGAACCGGTTGCGTTTGATACTGCTGTCACCGCTGTGGCATTTTCTCCATACAGAACGACAGAGAGTGCAGATCTACTTGCTGTTGGTCTCGAGACGGGAGCTATCCGATTCTTTTCTGTCTCGAAAACCAGAGAAGAAAATGCAGTAATTTGCGCTCCTGTGGGTGAAATTCCATGGGAATTATCGCCGTCCGCAGCAGTCTTGCGTCTGGCTTGGCGTCCTACGAGAAACGAAGGAGGTTACGTGCTCGCAGCAGCTAGCAAGGACAGCTCAGTGCGTGTCTACAATCTCAAAATCTAAACGGGAAGGAATCAAGATCATTCTGATAGCCTACTTTGAGTGTTGAGCACTCCATTGCTTGTACTTTGCTATCTCGCTTTGGAGAATCTCTGCCTGGGTAGGGTACAGTTCCTTGACATAGTCGAGATCTTGTCGACACAATACGTGGATCTGGACCCACGTCAGTGCTATTGCTGTTGCTGAGCGTCTCGTGTGCTGTAGCAGCGCCATCTCTCCAAAGTATTCGCCTTTGTGAAGGATGTGAATAATCTTGACTATCTCCGAGTTGGGATCCAGCACCCCAACAGATCCCTTGGACCCAATAAACCCCATCCAGTCCCCGAACTCGTCTTTCCTGATCAACACGTCGTCTTGCATGTAAATGACTGTGCGTAAGTGTAGAACGAGGACTTCGATCACGGCTGGAGCCAGCGTTTTCGAGGACAAGAAGGGGATTCGCTTGAGCATATCTCGATAAAGTTGGAATTTCACTTCGCAGATGAGAGCTGGGGATAACTCGTTGATAAAGGCATCAGCGTCAGCACTGACACTCTTGGTTTCGCGCCAGAGATTCTCATAATATCCACGAATTCGCTTGGAAAGCTCCTCTGAAATACCGAGGAAGCGACAACGCTCGGACGTTGAGATAATTTTCTTGCTGTACGCTGCCTCGTTCTCGTCGATCGATGCAATTAACGCAGCCACAGCACCGAAGACACTGGCTTGGAGTATATTACCGATCAGCATGAAACAAGCCACGGATACAAGCTCCGCCGTAGTGTACATTACCGGAGGACTTGCATTCACACATCCAATTACTAGCGACCAGCACAAACTGTACTGGTCAAACAGTGATTTGGGAACAAAACTCCCTTCCTCCAAGTGTGCTCTCCAGCCAACAGCAACCCAACTCCAGTAACATGTGAGTAAGTGCGAAATCGTCAGCACAAGCCCAAGAAGCAGAACAAAGCGGACGATACCAGCTTTTCTGGCGGAGTGGAGTTTATGTGCTAGGTGACTCACTTTAGCTAGACGAAAAATCTTCAGAAACCCCACAACGTCGCTGTGACTCGTTCTCATAAACAGCTCAAATGGAAACCAACTCAATAAATCCGGCAAAGCCCAGCCACTGCTTATGTAATTCATGACAGTTTGCCTGGGTCCGGAAATGAGATTCCCGTGTTCATCGGTAAATGAAGAGAACATCCGCAAGAAAAAATCCACTAAGAAAACCATAGACTCCAACGTACTATAGCAACTCAGAAATCCGGACTTGTAGCTAAAGCCGAGAGAAAGCGGGGTGAACACGAGATCAAGTAAAATCATCACAATGACCAACACATCCCAGGCGGTGCGGTATGCCGAGTCGTGGCGGAGCGAAAACCGGCTCACTTCTCCTTCAAGCTTACGCGCAGACATGATTTCTTCAGGAGTGATGCACGGATCCTCTTGATTGTGACTATTTTGCGATTCCGTGATAGCAATACTCTGAGACCTGGCCAGATTAATGGAGCTGACGGAAAAGCGTCGACAGACTAAGTCGCGGTCACATGATGCTAGCTTGGTCAGCTTGTGCGCTTTGGTGAAGGGTATGACTTTGTTTCGGACTGGGAACGGAAGCCAAATCCTGGAAGATATTCGGGATTTATCTTTTGGTGTGGCAGGGCGCACCTCGACTTTAGAGAGCCACTCGGAGGACAGTGTAGGGTCTGGTATAGCAATTGGCATACTTAACTTCTTCAGTAGGTGGTGAGAAGTAGCAGCATGTGTATCGTTGGGCAAAGCATGATTTGGTGCCGCATCAGATGCAATCGTAGCCCTGCTTTCTTGGATATACGCTGGGCTTTCGAGTTTCAACACATCCATTCCTGCAAAAGTGTCCATTGGTTTTTCTAGTGCTAGCATCGAAGGCGACGCACTGTCGCTGAGACGCCGATTCTTCGTTTTCGACACCGTCACCTACACATAGGAATCTGTGTAAAAAAAAAAATGTTTACCGAACAGGAAATCAACCAACCTGGTGTTGTCGGTGCACAGTGGTGCTCAGTTCACGCAGCATTTTATTGGTTGCGAGGATACTAGTTTGCATCTCGTCAAGGCGCTCTTCCAGCCGTCTAAACTCTCCTGGACTTATGCACTTGTGCTTCGGCATAACATCAGTACGCTGGTCCTCGAGTTCTTCGACACACAACGTCTCCATCGTGCTTGGCCAATTGTGACAGGACGACAGTGCAATGAAGGTAACGCATGTTAGAATGACCCCTTCAACGCAAAAATAGCATGCAAGTGCTATTTGTAGGTAAAATGGAAACGATGACCGGAGTTCTTGACGGACAGCTCAAGCAGCAAAAAATGACAGCAGCAAATTTTAATGAATAAAACATATTTTTTAAGTGGATTCTATTTTTGTTGAATCACTTGTAGCGCACCTTCGACTGCATGTACTTGTTGATCTCACGTTCGAGGATCTCGGTCTGGGTCGGGTATTGTTCCTTGACACTGTCGAGGTCATTACGACACAGTACGTGAATCTGCACCCACGTTAAAGCAACTGCAGTCGTAGAACGCTTAGCACGTTGCAGTAGCGCCATCTCGCCGAAATAGTCGCCTTTGCGAAGGATTCGGATTATTTTTCGAGTGTCAGTTGTCGGATCAAGCACACCAACAGACCCTTTGGAGCCGATAAATCCCATCCAATCGCCAAATTCTCCTTTGCGGATCAATACGTCGTCTTGCATGTAAATGACTGTCCTTAAGTGCAAAATCAACATCTCGATCACTGCTGCAGCAAGGGTCTTAGCAGAAAGAAACGGTATTTGTTTCAGCATATCGCGGTATAACTGGAACTTAACTTCGCAGATCAGAGCTGGGGAAAGCTCGTTAATGAAGGAATCTGCGTCACTATTAACGCTCTTCGTTTCTCGCCATAAATTCTCGTAGTATCCACGAATACGCTTGGTCAATTCGTCCGAAATACCCAAGAATCGACAGCGTTCCGACGTTGAAATTATTTTCTTGTTGTACGCTGTTTCATCTTCGTCAAAAGATGAAATGAGCACGGCAACAGAACCGAAGACGCTGGCTTGAAGAATGTTACCGATCAGCATGAAGCAAGCCACGGAGATCTGTTCTATAGCGGTGAACATTGGTGGGGGGCTAGCGTTCAAACACCCAACCACTAGAGACCAGCATAACGCGTACTCTTCGAACAAAGATTGAGGTACAAAAGTATTATCTTCTAGGTGTGCACGCCAACCTTGGGCCACCCAACTCCAGTAACAGGCCAGTAAATGAACGACGGTCAGAACGATACTCAGTAGTAAGATAAACCTCAGGATGCCAGCCTTCTTCGCAGAATTGAACTTTCGAGCTAACTGACTCACTTTGGCAAGGCGAAAGATTTTCGTAAAGCTGAGAACTCGACCCTTGCTCGATGACGCGAACAGCTCGAATGGAAACCAACTGAGGAAGTCAGGAATCGCCCAACCGCTGAGTAAATAATGCATTGCTGTTCGCTTGGGTCCCGAGATGAGATCACCGCGTTCATCAGTGTACGAGGAGAAAATGTGTACCACGAAATCGATCACGAAAAGAATCGTTCCGCAGATGTTTAGACCACCCATAAAGGGAGGAGTGAAGTTAAAACCAAGCGACAATGGGGTCAAGATGACATCGAGGAGAATCGTAGCCATGATCAATAAGTCCCACGCATAGCGGTACGGAGAGTCGTGGTATAATGTGAATCGGCCAAGTTCTCCATCGAGATTTCGAGCCGATAGAATGTCCTCAGGTGACACCGTTGCATCCATTCGTTGTCCTTTGGCAAACAAACTTTTTAGCCGGGTTTTAGGATATCCCTGGGTGTTCAAGTTTGAGGTAATGGGGAAGCGCCGCGTGACGACTTTCGCGTCTAGATCATTATTTCCAAGTGCCTGAGACTCATTGTTAGGTATCCTAGGCACTGTCATCGTGTGGACTGGTACAATCGCGTTGCTTTGCACTGTGGATGCCGTGACTTCAGTTGCCTCTTTAGAAGTATCAGGTTTACTTCTCCGACTGTCTTGCGCTCGAATCAGGGACTTTCGGAGTGCTGCAAACTCCGCATTCAGGACGGCAAGACCGATACTTTTCTTCTTCAACGCAGGAGGTGTCGGGGGAGCAGCAAGAACGGATTCTGGTTTGGGTGGCATAGTGTCAACTTGGCTAATTTGTGCATCCGTCTGTGTCCCTGGCCTCGTTTCCGTGCGAAAACTCAAAGTAGCTTCGATGGTACTGGGGGGGTCTGACGGCAAAAGACTCATGGGAGCGATTCCGTTTGCGGCCAGCGGACGAAATGACGGACCTTTGCCTAGTACTGGAATGTTTGAAGGAGAGGCGCTTTCACTCAGGCTCCTGCTTCTGGCTTTTGGGGATTTCGTCGTCTATTAAAGAGGAACGCAGCATACTTAGGCAAGAGCAAAGCATTAAGGAGAACATTACAACGCACCTGGAGTTGTCGGAGTACGAGCGCACTCAGGTCCCGCATCATTTGATGAGTAGCCCGTATTTCAGCTTGCATTTCATCAAGTCGTTCCTCCAAACCTCCAGCTTTACGTCCACCGTTTGGACTCGGTACAATTGATGGAGCAGAATCGTGTCTCTCATCTTGGTTCATGAGCGGAAGTAGTGCGGGGTCTATGTCGTGGTCCATTACGCCTGATGAAATTAGCTGCAGGAAGTGTGCAACAATTAGCAGGACGGCAGGAACGAGAGCAGAGTGCAAGTACTCAACAAGCAAACATGTAAATGCGAAACCAACGTAGGAAGCACCAAAATGGACGTTAACGGAAGGTAAGAATAGGAGGCTATTTCAAAAAGGTGAGCGATATTAGTGGTTGGTCTTTTCCATGTTACGATTTTTGCTGATTGGCATCGGAACACGGCCTAAATTAGAGTTGCTGATAGTGAACTGTGGCCAAGTAGTATAGTACTGTGTCTCACCTGCACGTTTTAGATACCAGCAGTTCACTTCGAATGCCAGTAAAACAAAAATGCCATTAGCTACCAACGCTCAGTCCCTGACGTCATGTACTTATACTTGGTAATCTCGCTTTCGAGGATCTCCGCTTGAGTCGGATACATCTCTTTCACGTAGTCTAGATCTTGACGACAGAGCACGTGGATCTGCACCCACGTAAGCGCCACAGTCGTTGCCGATCGCTTCGTATGCTGCAGTAGCGCCATCTCACCAAAGTAGTCACCTTTACGAAGAATACAAAGGATTTTGCAAACTTCTGAATTCGGATCCAGCACTCCGACAGTTCCCTTGGACCCGATAAACCCCATCCAGTCCCCAAATTCTCCTTTTCGAATCAACACGTCGTCTTGCATGTAAATTACCGTGCGTAGATGAAGAATTAACACCTCAATCACGGCGGGAGCTAATGTCTTGGCCGACAAGAAAGGAATTCGTCTGATCATATCTCGATAAAGTTGAAATTTGACCTCACAAATTAAAGCTGGTGAGAGCTCGTTAATAAAGGCGTCGGCATCACCACTAACGCTCTTGGTCTCACGCCACAGATTCTCGTAATATCCACGGATTCGCTTGGCAAGATCTTCAGGAATACCCAGGAAGCGACACCGTTCCGACGTCGTAATGATCTTCTTACTAAATGCTGCCTCATTCTCATCCAAAGATGAAATGAGTGCAGCAACAGCTCCGAAAACACTGGCTTGGAGTATGTTCCCGATGATCATGAAGCACGCGACAGAAATTAACTCCATCGGTGAGTACATCACAGGAGGACTGGCATTTACACATCCGATAACCAGAGACCAGCAGAGACTGTACTCTTCGAACATTGTTTTCGGCACAAAAGGTCCTTCTTCCAAGTGAGCTCGCCATTCGACAGCAACAAAACTCCAATAGCAAGTCAATAAGTGCGCAATTGTGAGCACTAAACCCAGTAACAGTAGGAACCGCACAAAGCCTACTTTCTCGGCAGAATGCAGTCGATACGCGAGATGACTCACTTTGGTTAACCGAATAATTTTCGTAAATCCAAGAGCGTCACTGTGACTGAAATTCGCACAATATTCGAACGGGAACCAACTGAGAAAATCTGGAATCGCCCAGCCACTCATGAGATAATTCATGCCTGTACGTCTGGGACCCGAGATGAGATCACCGTGTTCATTGACATAGGACGAAAACATGCGCACAAAGAAGTCCAGTGTGAATATCACGGGTTCCAAAATATTGTAGAAGTCGAGAAATTTCGCGTCGTAGTTGAAGCCCAACGATAAAGGTGTGAACACAATATCCAGTAGAATTATCACCATGACGAGCATATCCCAAGCGAGACGGTATTGCGAGTTGTGTCGTAATGTGTACGGCTGCACTTCACCTTCCAGGTTGCGAGCATTCAGGATTTCCTCGGGCGAAACACTCGCAGCCCCCTGTTTTTCATTAAAAATATTGTTCTTCCGTCTCCTGACAGTTCCAGCGCTTCGGGTCAAGTTCATGGAGCTGACGGAGAATCGACGCAAAATTTCATCGTCATCTGATGAATTCGAATTTTCAGGTTTCAGTTTGCTCAGTTGGACAATTTTCATGATACGTCGCTGTAGTTGAGTGGGTGGTTGGGCAGAAGACTCATCCGTGGCACTGTTTGAAGGCACCAAATCGCTTTCTGGACCATTCTCGGTAGGCAACGACGTCTCTGGTACAGCAGTAAGAGTACCGGATTTCTTTTCCACTGACGGCTTTGGTGTCACAGAGTTGGCAGGTTTTGAGGCTGCAGAATTGAAGGCATCAAGTGCGCTGTTTATCGCTTGAGGCATCTCCGGAGGCACGAGTCTCAGTGCTTCAAGTCCACCTAAAGTGCCCAGTGGAGGCCCCTTTGTAAACGTATTGAAGCCCATAGGGGCGCAGTTCTCGCTGAGGTTCCGGTTCTTGTTCCTGGAGACCGTGATCTACAGAAATGTCAGCAACATCATTAAAAAACGATCCAAGTTTGGCCTCTGGATAGAGAATTAAACAGCACCTGAAGTTGACGATGCACCAGTGAGTTCAACTCACGAAGCATTCGATGTGACGTCTGCATGTCCGCTTGCAGTTGGTCCATACGTTCCTCCATAACCCTCAGTCGATCCGAATCACTTTGAGGGTTGCTACCAGTTTGCTCACGGCCATATCGCTGTTCTACGATCGGTGGCAGCTCACCAACGAGATGGCGGTCCATCTTGCTCAGATGGTTTATAATAGTAGAAGGAAGCCTAGTTAGACGACCGCTCAAGCCGAGAGGTCGATTTAAAAGATCTATCTTCTGACGCCTCACGGATATGGACGAGCAGATAAACGATGCTGAGCCTGTAAAGGAGACGAACAGCAATGAGAAGATCCGGTCTTTGAGAGCTGCAATCGATGCCAAGCTGCACGAGCAAGGCATCTACGAGCAGATCCGAGAGTTGGTCAACTCGAAGATCAAAGTGACATCAACTGATGAGCCTAATAGTGAACAAGATCCTGTCGATGAAGGAGCCGCTCACTCGAGAGAAGATCAGTTGATCCATGATGTATTGGAGAGTGAAGTTGTACAACAGCTATTGGCTACAGTTCGATCGATGGACATGACTACACCTGAAAGAGCTACCAACCATGAAGCCTCTGATGACGACGTTATAGACTTGGAGAACGAACGAGATGTGTTCCTGTACTTGCGGCTGTCTGCTGGAAAGGCCTTCGTCGATCAGTTAGTGGAACTCGAACAGGATAGCAGGAATGCTGACCAGGAAGACGTTGGCTTAGATGAGAAAAGGTGTCCCGTTGGAAGCGTGGTGGCATTTTTTCGCGTGAATGTTTCGTTTCAAAGGCAGCGTCAAACCTCACGAGACATTCGATGCTGTGTTGATCCGCCGTTTGACGAATATTTTCGCTTTCGTGTTGAGAAGCAGAGAACTCGAACCGCTAGAACTCGAGGTGGAGCCAGCTACGCTGTCGACGTCATGTCACCCTGGGAAGCGCTGTGTCTGGTGGAGGAACCTGTGCAGTTGGACTTGGTTAAAGTCACGAAGAAGTTGCTGAGTAGAGATAGCAATGGTACTGCTCTGTGGCGTGAACTCTCGTGCGAATTGTTAGCAGTCCATCGTCTGGATTGGAGACGAGTCTTGTGCTCTACTCTGCAACTCGTGCACTTCCCCATTCAACTCACTGGACGGATGAAAGAACCTGTGGGGAGTTTAGACATTCGCGCGGATCTGCTGAACTGTAAGCGGACTCCAAGTATCGCTCGTGAGGCTCGATCATTCCTCAATAAGGAGGCAATCCAACGCAATGCAAGCAATCACTCCTTCTACAAGTATGCGAAGCAATGGTGGGACGAGTACCGAAGCGAGACGCGCCAAGACAGTCGACAAAAGGGATCGAATGGACCAGGAGAGGATGAATACACACAGCTACTGGCACAGATTGGGTCACGACAACGGCTCGTCAAGATGTTCGCAGAGGACGAAGAAGGTCGCTATCGCATGGTCTGTAAGTTTGTAGCTCCACTACGTGCTCCCATGGCTGTAAGAAGCCCAAGTGAAGCCGCTCGCTTCGTTGGTTTGCTCCCATACGAGTCGAATTCTCTGGTTGGAGGTGGAGCAGACGAAACCTGGCGATCTATTGCCACGGTACTATCTGCTCGAAAAGGTGACGCTCAAGACCACGCGGTAAGTTTTTGTATTTGAGTTTTTTTAATGGGGATCAGAACTAATATGCTGCCAGGTTTTACTTGCGTCGCTGCTTTTGGGCTGCGGCCTCGACGCTTACGTCTGTATCGGCACGATTTCTGCTAGTAAAAGTGCTTCTCGCTTTGTTCGAGGATCCCAGCGCAGTTATGAAGACCGTGCCGCAGAGGTGGGTCACGTCTGGGTTATTACGCGGGGAAGCAGGTACGATAGTCATCTACTTTATCATATAACTGAGCTGTACTGACGAAACCTCCTAGTTCTACTGATGTGCTTCTGTGGGAGGCCGTGACCGGCGAGAAGTTTGCAGTGAATGACTCCCGAGCGCCAAGACGACGAGGCTATTGCGCTATCGATTGTGTATTCAATCATCGTCGATTCTTCGCCAATCTGCAGCCTCGAGCGTGGAAACTTGGCGAATCTTCCTTCGACTTTGATGACGAGACTTGCTGGAAGCGAATGGACGAGAATCTCATTGGAGATCTTCCCTTTGGACAGCCACCAACTGCACTACTCGCACCTGATGTGGCTTTAGCTTCCACATTAGAGCAAGAATGGTCAGCAGCTTTGAAGCGATCCATCTCTTCTCGTCGAAGAGCTGAAGGTCTCGTGACGCGCTGGAGTGAAGAATTGAGCTTTTACCTGCTACCAGCTCTCAATTCGTACGAACTGGAGCGCCTGTACGGCGTGACTCAAGTCGACAACAGCTTCTTCCAGCAGAGCGTCACAAACTTCGTCCAGGAAGGTTATACATTCCAAGGTGTGCCCTCCATGTTCACCGTCGAGTCTCCAGACGAAGCTTTAACTGTTATGATGTCTAACCCGCTCGTTACCGACATCTTGACGCTCCACGCTCGCTCAGCTCAATTCGCTCTTGCGGTACGTTGCTTCCCGTACGCGGAACACACAGTAGCCACTTGGGTTATGTTAGCCGTTAGTTACCCCAGCAAAAATTAATTTTAAAAAAGCAGAAATTATTTTTTAGATAAGGAGAAAGAGAAAAGAGTACTATGCTCTTAAGCAGCAGCTTCGGCGCTGCTCCAGGGCGCTCGAGTGGCCACATCGCCGTCGACTATTGGCCGAGCAATGGGCGAGTCGATCTCGAGGGGTCCGGGGTTTTGGAACTGCTGCATGATAGCCTGGGCCGTGCGAGGATCCACCACTTGGATAGTGGAGCTCACAGCCAGCAGCTTCTCCAGTGCATTGAGCAGTTTGGGAAGACTACGGTAGCTGCGGTGTGGCTCTAGGATGATCTCGGTGAGTCGCTGCAGTGTGAAGGGCGGGCTCTCGAAGGTCTGTAGCAACTGGGTGACACTGGCACGACGGCCCTTGCTGGCGGCGTCGCCGTCCATGGTGTCGAGTTGCAGCTGCAGTTTGGCCAATAGCAGCACCTTGAGATGCGCCCAGGCGTAGCACGGCACGCCCGTGTGGCGCATTTCCAGCAGAACTTTCTCCAGAGTTGGCGAGATGCACGTGACGCTACCGGCAGCGAAGTCTGAAGGATGCACATGAGTTAGAGGGATAGAGGAGATGAGAGAGAAGTGACAGCGAATTACCGGCTAATTCTTCCTCGGTGGCGAGGATTTCCTGCTCCATTGAGGCGGAGGTCATGGCGACTTGACGAGGAGGAGGGAGATTGACTTGTGCACCAGCCGAGATTAATGTGGCGTTTGCAGCGACGCAACGGTTTTGAGGAAACGTTGATAAGATGATAATAAATAATCATGTGAAAGGTTATAGATTTGTAGTTGAGGTCTCTTTAAATCAGTGTTAAAAATTAAACTAGATTTGATAAACGTGTACTTTGAATTTACTGATTAAGAGTAAAATGACTGTAGTACTTTCGTTGACAAGACTGCGTGTTTTTGAAACCTCGACTGGAGCATTGTGGAACCGCAGTGTCGCGTGGGTAGCCATTGCGTTTGCGTAGAAGACGACGGCGGCGTTTTTGTCGCTTCCCCACTCTATGAGTCACCGAGGCGCTTCAAAGGTTCCGAATGCTTTTCATTCACTGTTTGGGATCCATTCCAGGGCAAAGATTGCCGCAATTGGCAGCCCAGAACTTGCCGTTGTTGCTTGCCGTTGTACTGTGCGTGGCTTAGATCATCTGATCTAACCTTACCGGGGTGTATAATTTGATTCTGCTCAATGGGTCATCGGCAATGAGGCAGCAAATGCCGCCGTAGTAATTTGGCTCATACTGCATCACTGCGTATCGGAGTTTGCAAGCAAACACGCCCACCAATCTTAAGGATTTGCATGTTCACGTCCATGAGTTAAACTCCGCAATCTTGCGTCGAGCTCTCGTCGCTGTAAAGTGCTGGGTCTGCTCACTCCTTAAATAAACTCCCGGCCGTGAAACCACCAATTACGTCATGTTTGACTCGACTCAGCACCTTCAGGCATTACTGTCCGCCAGTTCGCCCACTCCCCATGCAATCCGCGGTGTCTCGGCAGCGTTGGCGGCTCTGACTGCTATTGCAAATCTAACGAACAACCGGAAGGCGATTCTCTCGCTATTGAGGCTTCGACTGTCGCCACGCTTCGAGCTTGCAACACCGTCACGGAACAGCTTTGCACTCGCACTCTTTATCGGTTAGTGGTTTCAAGTTAAAAGAATTGTTAGACTTTTTACTAACATTCGTGGTTGCAGGTATATTTCGCTATCTCCAGCGCTCAGCCTCGCTTCAAATCAAGTGCAAACTTGGCAAAATGGTACCAAACCCAACTCGAAATGTGGCATTGCCCACTGGAGTTGTGCCTGCTGCTGCAGTGGCAGCAGGGATATGTACTCTATGGATGGCACCCACAAGCCGCCCAGCCGTGTTATCTCTCTTGTCGACCAATGCCGCATTAACACTCTTCAAGGACTTTCTAGCAAAATATTCCGATCTCAACTTCCTCAAGCCTCTTGAACTGCTCGTGTTCATGGCGGCCGGTGGGTGGATATTCTCGGCGGGGTTCTTCAACCCGGAGAGCTACGAGCGTTCTCACATGAAACAAATTCTCAAGAGTGTCGTGTTGAAGCAAAATGTTGCCATTCAGCTCCAAGAAATGTACCGAACGGGACTACTCAATCCGAATCCGTGTCATATTCGACATGAGGGACTGAGTTGTGGACAATACGCGAGAAGCGACTTTCTGCTCCGTGTAGTGGGAACATCCTTGCGTTTGTATGTCCCAGTGCACTTGACAACGTGGATCTTGGCCCAGCGTCATCAAAAAATCCGCCCGAAACCAGCAGCGACCCAAGTACAAGGATTTCTGAGGAAGCTGACGCGCTCGTCTGCATACTCAATTGGGTATGTTTATCTGGGGTGGACGCTGTGTTGCCTGCTAGGCAAACTCGGGGATCGCTCATTGTTTTCCCGTAAGCTGCAGTTTTTCTTGAGTGGAGCCATTCCATCTCTCGCGATATTTGCCGAATCTCCGGGACGTCGGCGTTCGATCGGGTTGATTCTCATTTCGTACGCGCTTGTGAGCGCGGGGAATGTTGCCACACGGAAGGTGCTGTTGTTACAGCCTGGTGTCAGCTCTGTTCGTGGTTTACTGGAGGCTGGATGCGTGGCAGCGGCAGTGTCCGTGATCCTTCCAGGCTTGCTAGAGGACAATCATCTAATCCGGCGCATGTTGCTGGGAGACGTTGAGGCACGAGCTTTTCAGGACGTACTGAAGCAAGCGAAGGCGGATTCAGCCTGTGATACTAAGCCGGTAGCAGTTTTGTGACAGTGTAAACTGTTGCTGCCAGCAATCTAGCAGTGATCTATGAGATAAAAGTACTTCGAAGTAGCAAAATTTGCTCATCGTCATATACTTTCAAGTTGTATTTTTATCTTTTTCAAGTGTCATCGAGTACGAAGTGAGCACTTTGATACCGCTTGTCAAGTCTGCGTGTTTCACCGATGAGTGATGCCAGTCGCGCTACGAATTCAAATGGAGCCTCGTTGTCGCTGGAAGAAGTAACGAAAATTATTCAGGTCTGTACGGCTGCAACGTCACATCTTTGCCGTGGGCTAATAGAATACTCCGATGGACTATCTAGAAAATGAGAGAAGAACAAGCATCCTTCCTTGAACAGCAGCGAGAAGTCATTATCCAGCAGATCTTGGAGAGTATTCAACGCTCTGGGGTGCTCACTGTAGCAACCGCGGGCTCTAAGAAACCCAGCAAGAAAGAAAAATCCTCGTTGTCTGCTTCTCGACTCGATCAAAACTTGCATAATCTCGTTCACCACTCTCTTGCCGAAAGAGGTTTGGAATATCCTCATGTCCACAGTACAGCACGTAAAGCAAGGGTCCAGACTACCATGGACTACAGCAAAGCCGAAGTTGTTGAGCGTTCTACCAGGAAAAAGCCGACCATTCTAAGTCGTCAAGAAGTGGAGGGCGGTGGAGATAGCAGTCCGTCTTCAGCCCAACCATACAGTAACGGAGGCAACGAAGAAGAAGAAGACGAGCAAGAGCTGACAAACTCCAGTCAAGAACCAAATCCCTCGTTCTTACAGTCACCACTTCGCAATAAAGAGGCAACCACCCGGGAAAAACAACATCCAGATGCAAGACGACGACGACACCATCGACACAATAACTCTAGATCTCGAGCTTACATGGATCTGGCCGACGATGACTATTCAGAGTTTACTGGCCCCGTAGACGCAGCCTTCGCCGCAGTACGTAAGAAAGTGGATTTAAGGACCTTAGCGATACTTGATCGGTCCAAGGTACTTCTTGGTCAAGTAAGACATAAATCGACGGGTGGAAGAACCAGTTTCGTGGAAAAGCTACGGCAGCGGCATGCTAATGCTGAGCAGAGTGCGACTAGCGAATCTACGGATAACAACAATGAAAAGGTAAGTGAAAGTGGTGGTTACAATCAGCCTATCGACCAGGGAGGCAAAGAAGGAGAAGAACAATCGGAGGTTTCAGAAGAACTTACAAAAGACGACTTGGTTACCGA
Organism: Phytophthora cactorum; assembly: GCA_016864655.1. Taxonomy (NCBI): domain Eukaryota; phylum Oomycota; class Peronosporomycetes; order Peronosporales; family Peronosporaceae; genus Phytophthora; species Phytophthora cactorum. The sequence goes on from NHQK01000084.1 coordinate 81,022, forward strand.
AGACAAGACCCGCAAAGTGTCTCCAGATGATATTCGATGTGATCTGGAGCTCTTACAACCTCCTTCTAAAGCGCCTGACAACGACAACGAATGGGAAAACGAGCTAGCACGGCAGATTCTGACGATCTATGCAACATCTGTGAAAGCTAAAGCGCTCGAGAATGCTAACGCCAATGACTCGGAAAAGGGGCAGAATGACAACCAGAACTCTGCTGGACAGAGAGACGTTCAAACTGTCGGGAAGTCGAGTGCAGCAAATGGAAGAGGAGGGTCTTTGAAGACTTCGTGTTCACTCCCAGTAATTGCGAAGAATTCCGCTTTCAAACATACAAAACAGCACTCTTCTTCGACGGCCGTAAACTACTCATGGGAGCCATCCCAGCTTCGAGGAGATGGCAAAGTAATCATCAATATGCCAAAAGTTCCTCGACCAATTTGGTTTGCTGGCACTGGCGCTGTAAAGGCTGTCTGGTGTTCTCTAGCTGACGGGTTTCCCCAGCTACGCCCTCAACACGCGGTTGCAGGGGCCACCGGATCCACTACCGCTATGTGTGATCATCGGTTGTGTGAAGAAGTTCGACAACTGGAAGCCAAGAAAAAGTTCACGCAGTGCATTACGACGCTCGAGTCGCTGTTGATCGCCTTGATTCGAGCTCGTGGAGTTGACGAACTGGAGACGAAACTCTGGAAACAATTAGTAGTCACTTGTAATGCCTTTGCAAGCCGCTGCATCGATTACCAGAAATTCCCGGCCGGACTGCAGCTAATGAAGCAGGCAGAACATTTAATTGATAACTCAATTTTGGTGGACAGTTCCGTGAGGATGGAACTCTTGGCGTACTTGTACGACACGTATGCGCACTACTACTACAGACGCCGTAAACCACACGCGGGACTCCAATACATCATGAAAGCTCACGAGATTCACAGCAGACAGAGTAGCTGGTCTCATCTTGCCAAGTGTCGACTCCACATTGCCAATCTGCTTTCGTTCCAGAACAAGCACACGGAAGCGATGAACTACATGGCCAGTATCCTCGAAATGATCCAGGAAAACAAACTGGAGGAGACGTCCGAGGGAGTAGGCGGTGGCTCGGCACAGAAGCTTTGTCTTGCTGCTGTGTGCTACAATAACTTGGCTGTCGAACAACTGCATGCGCGCGAGTTTGAAGCAGCAAGTGTCTCCTCGTCGAACGCTCAGCGACTTGCAAAGTTGTGCTTGAGCTACAGTAACCGGTGGCTCCCGCAATTTCAAGCTACTAGTGACTGTGTCGCCTTGGCCATTGCAACTCTCATGGAGGACACCAACGCGAATAAAGACCCCCTAGCGGATTATAGAGCGCTACCAGTAGCAACAGACAAATGAAAGCAAACAGCCAATCCAGATTCCTCCCCTCTGTCCGTCGTACAGAATGCAGAAACTACTATGCGCACCCAGGTAGATCAACCCGAGTTAGCATTCCCCCTTCGTCATGAAAAATACGAGTCACCTGCTTCCACAAAAAATAATCTCATCGATAAATACCATTTCCTGCAGCCGCATCTCTCCACTCGTCTTACCTCTTGCGCTAGCGATTCCCGTGAAGGATCATCCAACGCCAACTTCTCCTGACTGGATCAATTGTAGAACCAATTAGGACAAAAAATTAGTTCACAGAAGCGATACTCATTGTTACCTGGTTTGAGCGAGTTCATGCGCTCGTCCGATGGCTTCTTTCAAATCTTGCACGCGCCTGGTAGCAGCTTGATACTCACTGCTCGATTCTGTTAGCTAGAGTAGCCGAGCATAAAACACAGGCGATAAATATCAGATACTTCGAAGTAACATACTTCGACGTACAAAGCATAACATCGTCTCCTAGTCTACACAAACCTGCAACGTTTCGCGTTTTGAGACCCAGTCTTCAACGTATGCGAGAAACAGTTCTTGGTCAAGTGACTCGCGAAATTGTAGTTTCAAGGCACTGGAGCAAACCAAAAATGCGTCCTGCATAATGCATGGACACGTTTAGCGGTTGAAATCTTCCGCTTAACAGCAGGTCTGTACTACGCACCTTGCTAGCGGCTTGCTCGAAAAGAGCGAGTTGGCCCAAAAAACTCGTTGCGCCTTCAAGTACACTGCAATCAGAAAATACTCCATCTTTAGGATCTTGACGTTGGCATCACGTGCAAAACTGGATTCCAATTTACCTGCGGAATGCCACATCTCCATTTTTCAGCTTTGCAGCAGTACACACGAAGGTGTCGATGTCGCCCCGCTCAGCTTTAGAAAATGTAGACCCCACAGACTGCACCTGCGCATTTCTGTTATACCCACAAACTCGTAAGTAAAAACACATTTTTCTTTTCTGAATCCATCCATATCGTACGCAGTAGTGATGGTCCTGCAGATCTCAAAGTGTGGCAGTAGCATCGTAGACATGGACGTCTCGATCGTCTGAATATCAAACTGTAGTTGCTTCACCCGCTGCAAATGTTCGTCTGCATTCAAATGCATAAAAATCAAAATGTTTTCTGCCCTCAACACTAGCAACGCCCCACATACCTTCTAAAGCCAACTTGAACTCGGCAGTAAATTGTTCGATAGCCTCCTGATACTGTTCAAGTCGTCTAGAGTGCGAGTTCTGCAGCACTTGCACCGCCTCGTCCAGAAATTTCGCGAAATGCTACAATAGTCTCCGAAATTCCGTTAACGCATTAATTCAACTGATAAAGTAACGCAGCACAGTCCATTTACGTCTCGTTTCGTGGTCAGGAGTGAGATCACTGCCGCATCTCGAGCCACTGCGGCGTTTAGAGCTTTCGAGTGGCAGTACAGCGACTCCATCGACTCCTGCAGCTTCGGGTGAGTGCCCAGAGTGTTGGGAAGCTGACCAAAGTCATGTAATGCACTGAGCAGCAATGCCAGCTCCCGTTCGCCCAGGAATGATGGTACCAGCGCCACGAGATGCTCCAGGTGACCGGAAATGCGTGTTAACACGTCTGGGGATTTGTTATCCAACGGTACAGCAGAGGCGGACTCGACAGTCAGCGCGCGCTGCACATCCTGCAGGTCGTGAGTGATGGCCTGCAAGCAGATAACGACGTCGCTGAGAGCGAAGCGATGCTTGTGCACCAACAGGGACTCAAAGTCGCGCAGCAGATCCGCGACGGACGCCATGTGAGTTTTGAGTTTAGGATACCGGTACCGGTATCCATAACACTTTAAAGTGACCTAAATCTGATATTTAGATTGATATCAAATCTGAAACGTTCAGATTTGTTTTGTTGTCCACACGTTGTGCACGTCAACTGCCCAGATACTGTAATGGTCTCACCTGGCCACCATGCTGCTCGTGGGGCTTCGGCTGCACTAGTTACAGCCACTGCATTGGCCAACTTGATGCACAATCGGAAGGCGCTGGTGACGTTACTGCGACGCCGGACATTGACTCAATTGACACTCGTCAAACCATCTCGCAACGCCGCAGCAATTGCCATTTTCATCGGTTCGTGTGCTCGCTCCACTTGCTAAATAGTCGACTCTAACCACTAACTCGGCGATAGTGCAGGCGTCTTCCGGTATCTGCAGCGCTCCACGACCGTCCGAGCCAATACTGCCAATACCGACACCTCTACGATCGAATCTCCTCGAGTTCCGGGTGCTGTACTGGCCTCTGCAGTAGCTTCGGGGCTTGGAACAGCGTGTCTGTCGCCCAATGCTCGTCCGGCGCTTATATCATTCTTATCGACACATGCCGCCAGCCAACTCGTTCGTGATCTGATGGAGAAACACCCGGAGTTGCAAGTATTGAAGCCGCTGGAGCTGCTTGCGTTCATGACGGCGGTCGGATGGATCTACTACTCGGGTTTCTTCCATCCCGAAAGCTACCAGCGGTCGCACATGCGCCTCATTCTCAAGTACGTGCTGTTGACGCAGTCCATGGCCTCAGAGCTGCAGGAACAGTATCGACTTGGCCTCAACCCGAATCCGTGCGTTATGCGCCACAAAGGAATGACCTGCAACCAGTTCGCACGCAGCGACTTCCTGCCGCGCGTGACGTCTGAAGCTTTCCGGTTGTACTTCCCCGTGCACTTCTCGGCGTGGCTGCTCGCCCAACGACACGCCAAAGTGCGCGCCAGACCCGTGTCCACGCGACTTCGACGCTTCGCTGCCAAACTGCTGCGATCGACCGCGTATTTTACAACGTTCGTGTACGTGGGCTGGGTCTTGTCGTGCCACATGGGGAAGTTCGGCGATCGTTCGCTAACGCATCGGAAACTTCAGTTCTTTTTGGGTGGTGCGCTCCCTTCGCTCGCAATTTTCATCGAGTCGCCTTCGCGTCGACGGCCGATCGGCCTAATTCTTACGTCTTACGTGCTTGTGAGCATGGGGAACGTGGCTTTTCGACGCATTCCGTGGCTGCAGCCAGGTGCGAGTCCTGTTCGCGGCGTACTCGAAGCGGGTTGTGCAGCTGCTGCAGTGGCCGCGACTATCTCGGCTTCGCTCGAGAGCAACCACCTCATCCGGCGTATCCTTCTGGGCGATATCGAAGCTCGAGCACTACAACACCAGCTCAAAGAGGCAGAGCCAAAAGCAGAACTGGCAGAGAATGAGGAGCCGTCTCGTGGCGGTTATTAGTTCGGGTGGACTCGTGACGTCGCATCCTCGAAAAAAAAGTATCCTTGACTGTTAGTGATCCATTCTGCGGTGCCTGCTGCTATGAGACCTGACCAGTATGTCCATTTTGAACCGAATACCATTTGTGTAAACTCTCTGCCACGCCAGACTGGCATTCCACTCAAATTTCGGGAAATTGCCCCCAATTCACTATTTTTCCCGACGTTAAGCGGTATCTTCATCTTCAAAGGACGCTTAGTTCTCTGAGATGTTTTTCAGGTAATCTCAATTGATACGTGATTCTAATCCATCAAGGAATGTTTTCAAGACGTGCACTTTGCGTGTCCATCAAGCACCGCAAGCCACATCTTGATGCAGCAGGATGGGTACCAGAACAGGTTGATGAAACTAGAATAAATTCGAACTTCTCCTTGCGACGGTGCCACAAGAAGAAAACTTGAGGAATGCTGTGCAGATGCAAATACTGGTTCTGCGGCGGGTGGAAATCGTAGGTGGACAGTTCAAGGCGCTGCGAGTGGTGTCCTGCCGACTGTGTTTCCAAACGTCAACGGTAGTCGGACTTCTCCATTACGGGGTGGATGAATGTCGGCGCGGATTTTTTTCGTTGGGGGGCGTTCCACACGCTAAGTAGCTCCAAACCGTGCCAGCACTTGCTACAAAACAAAAAGCTGTAAAAGCGACTAATCACTTCATTGCAATATTCTTCATTCACGATATTAAGACAAAAAAAGCTTTATTTCGGGAAGCTATACGCGGTAATCCAAAACGGAAGAGAGTTTGACCACTTCAACATGCTGTGGGGGGAAGGGCACGTAACGTCGGCTGTGGCAGGTTGGGGAGACTCCAGAGACTCGACCACGAACAGGAGTCGCTGCGTATAGAGCAGAGGTGCGACGAAATGGCACCGTCGCCAGCTGATGGCATTTTTCAATGGCCAAAAGACACTCGCGTGCATCTGCTTCTGGAGCTTGTGCCTCCCATTTCTCTTTTCTCGCTCTCAGTGGCAAAGCGCCACTACATCAATACTTCTCCTCTCTCTTAATTCATGACGAAAGTGTCGGAGTTCATGCGCAAACTCTTCCGCAAAGAAAGCGGTCAAGAAGGTTATCGTGGACTACAACTGCGACTACGCAAGGCGGTGACCTTAGGAAAAGCTCGACAAGTAGCAGCGCTCCTGGATGAAGGCGCGTCGCCCATTTGGATGGAGGACGAGACGCACTCTCGTCGTCGTTCCCGGCGTCGAGAGTACCCTTGTCAGCTCAACGCGCTTCTGTTGGCCTGTCGATGCGGTGACGACGAGGTGCTGAGTCTTCTGCTGGACGCGTTCTTCGAAGAGCCTCAAGTTCTTGCCCACTTCAGTCGAGCCATGTACTGCCTCGTGATCCGTCATGGCCACTGGAAGGCTTTCCAGCGACTGCAACAACGTCGAGTGCCCATGACTTCTGTTTCATCAAGATCTTCGACCGATTCGACGAGTTCTCCGACCTCCGTGGCGTCAACTCGGCTCCTGTCTGAGGCCGCGATGGAACACGCCAGTTCTAAGCTACCGATGCCCATTTTCGTGGCTGCAGAGCACGGCCGTCACCATATTCTGGCCTACCTGTTGGATCATTATCCGCACAATTGGGCTCAGTATACGTTCGAAGGGCATTCCCTACTGTCAGTGGCTACAATCAATGGCCACTACGAGTGCGTCCGAGTCTTACTTGATCGTCAGGTCGCTACTGGACGATCACTAGACGCTGCCGTCGCGTTGGCTCGCCGTCACCGCCAAGCTCATGTGCTGGTTCTATTAACGAGTTATCTCCCCGAATTCGCTTCCGACCCGGAGCCAGTGTACAAGAGCTACGAAGAAGCACCATCAAGCTTCAATGTAAGCAACGCAAACGTCTTCTCGTGCCAGCAATGGTCAAACCAAGGGACTCGAACGCAAGGCCGCGTCTCGATCGCAGAGACCGTAGCTAGCGAATTCGACGACGACATGAGACGCAGCAGCCTGGTGGCTATCAGTTCGCCTATCAACTATACCAAGGACATGGACCGGGTACAAGAAATGCGTATTCGAGCTGAAATGCAGCGCGAGCAGCGACAAACCGGTATGATGTGGTTCCTGGACGGACGGGAGCCGGTTGAAGACATGCAGCGCCGCGTTGAATCGCACGGACTGAGCTCAGACGGCTTTGCAGTTCTCAGATCGGCGCGAGATACGGCACCGAACTCTAATAGCAGCTACACGACGTACCAAGAAGAAGAGTCCTGGTATGCTGTCAAGTCTAGCGACAAGAACCATGATCTACTTGCCAGCGATGAGGAAGAAAACGCGTACGAGGCCATGTTTTCTGTCCACGAAGAAGTGAACAACATGCCTGACGAATTGCCCCCGGTATCTGAGGAGAGGCCTAAAGTGGTGCCTGCGCCGCGATCTTCGTCCACATTGCGCCCCGGTAGGTCTCGTAAGCTCATCAGCGTACGCAGTCGTGGATTCCAACAGCATAAATTGTTGGAGGCTATCGAAGAACACCCTGCCGGTGAGATCGAAGCGTAGGTCGTTACAGTGGACGTGCTAGTAACTAATAGGCGTGGATTAGATCAATACATCACAGCCTTATTCATTGTCACAAATGCCGTGGAAACCGAGATGTACCCCACTCTCGATATCTGCTAGCGTCGATCTTAACCCGATGAACCCCATCGCCAACGCCGACAGTCCGATCGTCGTCGCTAACATGTACACCATGATCGATTCACGCTTGTACTTCTTCACGAAGAACCCAACGCACTTCAGACCGCAGAATCCACCCAAAAACCCTACAAAAGCGAACCACGCCATGTAGTCGAACTGGAATTCACCCGGGAACTGGCCGTTGATAGCGAACTGCAGCGTCGTGGACGAAGCTGTGAAGAGGATCATGAAACTGGCTGTGGCCGATTGTACAGCTGGAAGTACGCCTGCTTCGAGCATGATGGGACCTTTGACCATTCCACCGCCGATACCAAGTAAACCAGCAGCTACACCTGCAGTGGTGCATACGGCCGGGAACATCAAGACACGACGCTTGATCCAGTGCAAATCGCCATCCATGAACGGATAATTGCTGAGCACCTTAAACCGGTTCATTAAACGGAGACGATGATCAATGTACAACGAAATCCCAAGCAGGACTGTAAGTGGCATGAGTGTAAGAACCCAGTAATTCTTGGAATCGCACGTCACACCAATTGCACTGGGTGCGCCATGGCCTCCACGAAGAAATGCCTGCACCAGAATGATAAGCCAGGAAACCACCAGTGGCCAAATGAACTCCAAAGGCAGCACGCGGGCATCGCGACGTTCAATTGAGCCATGTCGCTGGGTCTTCTCATCGTCATCGGACGGGAACGTGCCAAATCGACGGTTGTCACCGATGAGAGGGTCAGAGCTGGTCGGTTTTCTCTCAATAAGCGGTGGTAAAGATTCGAAGTCTTTCTCGTCTTCTTCGCGAATCAGACGCGCTTTACGGCTACGACGAGTCTTTTCGAGCCATCGACGAGCAGCAACCTCCACGTCGAACCGCTGTAGACATAAACAAGCAAGCAAAGAGTTTAACTGAAGCCTGCAACTAAAACTGACTAATCTTTTGCGAGTATACCTGATAGATCGACCATTTCCGGCCGCGACCACCACCATTTGGGCCTCCTTTCAACGTATTTTTCATGAGTGCCAGCTGCAGCTTTGATTCCTTCTCTTGAATCTAACAATGGCATTCGACAAGTCAATACAGGGCACATAAATTTATAATCCCCATTGATACATTCTACGCACCTTTTTGCCCTTCAAAAATGTCTTATACGTGATGAAGGATAGCAGCGTCACCAGCAGCACGAGGATCAGCCAATTCGGGAAAATGTGGTTCAGCATAACGCCAAATACCGTGCCGACGAGTGTCGTAGGCTCCATGAGCCCCACCAAACCGAAGTCAATAAGAGGACGCTTACTGTTCACTGTACCACGAAAACAACAGGAATAAAAAACATGTATCGGTTAGAGATCGCAAACACTAAGAATTAGAGTATTCAGACGATACTCACACGGATGTTTGCGTCTGAAGTTGACGGAATACATCGCCACAGCACTGCCGAAAATTGTCACTTTCGATAACGGAATGGCATGTTTCGGATTTAAACCGGCGAAAATGTACATGGGTACAAGGAGACCTCCACCTCCAATGCCGCCACCAGCACCCAACGCCGTGCATGAAAACGCGATTAGAGTCGTGAGTAGGTCGTTGTATGTGAACGGTGAGAAGAGATTCTTCTCCACGCAGTAAGCAGCTTCGACGGTATCACCAGCCGATGTCAGACCTTGCTGCGCCTCCATCTCGCCCGTAGACTCATTAAATACCTCCACTATTTGGCAGATGTAGCCAACATCTCCAGGGTGGTCATTACAGTCATGAGCCGCTGGTCGACAGTACTCGCACTTGCTGCAATATCCGCAATACAGTATACAGTTAGATTATACTTTTTCAAGATTAGACCGCTGTCTTCCTTACCCTTCGATACAGGCGAGTGCTGGGACGTAGCCACAATCCGATCGTTTGGTACACGACAGTCCGACAATCTCGGAGAACGGTGCGTCTTGGGGCTCCGTAAGCCTCGGCATCGCACTCACAGTAGCCAACAGTGCCAGTAGCAACAGCGGTGGTAGCCAATGTGGAGACGGCTTCATCCTGACGTGGCAGTTCTTCGGCGTCGGTGGGAAAACTGGAAGTGAGACGTATGATGGCCAGCATCAGAACTGACGCAGATGCAGTGGGATCACGTTGTGACACCGTCGATTTATTGTAAACTGGCCATGGAATGAGCATTCATGCGAGCTTGCAGAACGTCCTGTCTCTTTCAGTGCGTCATTCATCAAGTTGGTGGTCTATCTGACGATTAAAGAGCCTTCATTTTAGCGCTAGAATGATCTCGAGCTTGCAACCTACACACGATTGGGTTGCCCTTAGAAATCACAGCATAAGTGTCATGCAACAGTAGTGTTAAAGCTTGACTCAAGAGGTAAACTCGACCATGTAACGAGGTTGTCAGGTACATGTATGCGGTGACAGGTGGGCACTCTTTGATCCCACTACGACAACGCTGATCGCGCCAAAATTGGTGGCCGTGCCTGCTCGACAACTTCAGCTCCACCGTGCATGCTAATTCTAGCCGTCCCACTCGTAAACTTCAGGAATCGCAGCAGATTCTTCTCAGCAGTGAGGTGAATGGCAACTTCTTCACGTGATCAAAAAAACAACTTTATCTTGTTCAACTATTGGTTGTCACAAATGCCGTTGAAGCCGAGGTGTACCCCATTTTCAATGTCTGCTAGAGTCGATCTTAGCCCAATGAACCCCATGGCCACAGCAGACAGTCCGATCGTCGTCGCTAACATGTACACCATGATCGATTCACGCTTGTACTTCTTCACGAAGAACCCAACGCACTTCAGACCGCAGAATCCACCCAAAAACCCTACAAAAGCGAACCACGCCATGTAGTCGAACTGGAATTCACCCGGGAACTGGCCGTTGATAGCGAACTGCAGCGTCGTGGACGAAGCTGTGAAGAGGATCATGAAACTGGCTGTGGCCGATTGTACAGCTGGAAGTACGCCTGCTTCGAGCATGATGGGACCTTTGACCATTCCACCGCCGATACCAAGAAAACCAGCAGCTACACCTGCAGTGGTGCATACGGCCGGGAACATCAAGACGCGGCGTTTAATCCAGTGAATGTCTCCTTCGACGAACGGATAATTTCCTATAACCATATAGCGGTTTAGAAGGCGAAGACGATAACCCATCCATAACGACACCGAGATTGGGATTGCGAGCGGTAATAGCGTCAGAAGCCAATAGGTCGACGAGTTGCACGTGACTCCGATAGCACTAGGAGCTCCGTGGCCGCCACGAAGCATTGACTGTACAAGAATAAGCAGCCAGGATAAAGCAAGTGGCCAGAGGTACTCGAACGGGAAAACGCGTGCCTCACGTCGCTCGATGGCATTGCGTCTTTGCGTCTGGTTGTCATCGTCCGATGAGAAGGTTCCGAATTGGCGTTTGTCTTGGCCTACGAGGGGATCGGAACTGGTAGGTTGGTGGTCCATTAGAGGGGGTAGTGACAGGAAATCTGCTTCGTCTTCCTCTCGAATCAAGCGAGCTTTACGACGTCGACGAGTTTTGTTGAGCCATCGGCGCGCGGCAACCTCCACGTCAAACCGCTGCGTAGAAGATACAAATGAAATTAATTCCATCACTGACATACTGTAGATAAGGAATTAGAAAACCTTGAAACATACCCGATAAATCGACCACTTCCTGCCACGTCCGCCACCATTTGGACCACCCTTGAGCGTGGACTTGATAAGTGCAAGTCGTAATTTGTCTTCCTTGTCTTGAATCTAACAAAAGCACTTACTTAGGATCAACAATTTGGCAAGAGCAGAGTGAAGCAGCTTTACCGTATTCCCCTTCAGAATTGTCTTGTACGTGATGAACGAGAGCAGCGTCACCAGCAACACGAGGATCAGCCAATTCGGGAAAATGTGGTTCAGCATCACACCAAATACCGTGCCGATGAGCGTCGTAGGCTCCATGAGTCCCACCAAACCGAAGTCGATAAGGGGACGATTCCTGTTTACTGTACCGCAAACAACAGACACAAAAAAACATTTATCAGTTAAGAGATCAAAACATAAAGAATTGGGCTTCCAGTCAAACGATACGCACGTGGATGTTTGCGCCTGAAGTTGACGACATACATCGCTACTGCACTACCAAAAATCGTCACTTTCGATAACGGAATGGCATGTTTCGGATTTAAACCGGCGAAAATGTACATGGGTACAAGGAGACCTCCACCTCCAATGCCGCCACCAGCACCCAACGCCGTGCATGAAAACGCGATTAGAGTCGTGAGTAGGTCGTTGTATGTGAACGGTGAGAAGAGATTCTTCTCCACGCAGTAAGCAGCTTCGACGGTATCACCAGCCGAGGTCAGACCTTGCTGCGCCTCCATCTCGCCTGTAACTTCGTTCAGCACCTTAACGGCTTGGCACATGTAGCCAACGTCGCCAGGGTGGTCATTACAGTCATGCGCAGTCGGTCGGCAGTACTCGCACTTGCTGCAACATCAGCAAGAGACAATTCAGTAAGTGAATACTTACGTCGGATCAGACCGCTGTCTTCCTCACCCTTCAATGCAGGCGAGCGCTGGGACGTAGCCACATTCGGTGCGCTTGCTGCAGGTCAGTCCCACGGTGTCGTAAAACGGAGCGAGTTCTGGGTCAGTTAGTGTCGTGTTCGCACTCGTGACCTGCAGCGCCACTACCACAGACAGCCACGTTCTCATACTCGCCTGGAAGTGGTGAGGTCAAAATATGGCACTTTTTGCCATACTGTAACGGTCGCCGTAAGTTACGGGAGGATTTGACATGGCTACACTGCCGACTACATGTACATGAAAAGCTCACGAAGCCAATCGGAGACGTAAAAGTACCGGCGTCATGTTTGACAAGCAGAACTTGTCCACAAGGTTCCACCACGTCACGATAGCGAGGGAATTCCATTCGACTAAGATGGCGGTCTCCGCACTCGTCCAGCACCACACTGGTCACAGTTGCGAACGCAGTATTATATTAATACCAGATTGTCGAGCACAACAAGCGATAAAAATCATAGCAAAAAGATTAGTGTGCTTTGAAAATGCAATCGTCAAGAAAACATACAGGCCAGACCACGACTGCCAACTCGGCTAGGGTTTCTGGCCTCTCGTGCTCTATGGTCAAGCCCTACCATTCACCTTCCAATACTCGTTGACAAGAGATGTAAATCGCATTGAACACGACGTCAATTATCTATCAAGTGACAACGCGTTCAGCAATGTACTGAAAAGTAGCTCATTCGCTGTCGCAAATGCCATTGAAGCCGAGGTGCACGCCCTTCTCGATGTCTCGAATTGTCGACTTCAGACCGATGATACCCATGGCCAAAGCCGACAGACCAATCGTCACTGCCAACAGGTAAACCATGATCGACTCGCGCCTGTACTTTTTGACCAAGTACGCCACCACTTTCTGGCCGCAGAAGCCTCCGATGCAACCCATGAGAGCGAACCACGCCATGTAGTCGTACTGGAGCTGGCCCGGGAACTGGCCGTTGATCGCGAATTGCAGAGTAGTCGACGACGAGGTGAAGAGAATCATGAAATTGGCAGTAGCCGACTGCACAGGCGGCAGAATACCCATCTCCAGCATGATAGGGCCCTTCACCATGCCCCCTCCGATGCCCAACAGACCAGCAGCCACACCCGCCATAGAACACAACGCTGGAAACAGGAGGACACGGCGCTTGATCCAGTGGACATCACCCTGGATGAATGGGTAGTTGCAGAGTACTTTGAGTCGGTTTTGGAGACGTAGTTGGTGTCCCACCCAAAGCGTGATCGCAACCAGGATCAACAAGGGTAGAAACGTCAACATCCAGTAGTCCGCCGAGTTGCAGGTGATCCCGATAATACTGGGAGCACCGTGACCACCGCGGAGCATTGACTGTACCAGCACCACAAGCCACGAGAGCACCAACGGGATGATGTACTTAAGCGGGAACACCTTCATCTCTCGCTGTTCGATAGCTTTACGCCTCTCCAACAACTGGTCGTCGTCCGAAACGAAGGTTCCGAAATCGTGTTTGTCCAGTCCACCTAGCAGTGGGTCCGAGCTCGACGGCTGGTGCTCACGGAGAGGCGGCAGGGACTCGAAGTCTGCTTCATCTTGCGCCTTAATGCCGCGCAATTTCTTGTTGCGACGGGTCTTTGCGAGCCATCGACGGGCAGCAATCCCCACATCGAATCGCTATTGGATGTATGAAACGCAGTTAGTAAGTGTACTGGCCATCAGGGTACAATGAATACAAAAACGTACTCGATAAAGGGACCACTGTCGACCAAGCTTTCTTCCGCCATCAGGACCGCCCTTGAGCACCGACTTGACAACCGCGAGCTGGTACTTGGACTCTTTCTCTCGAATCTGCAGTAAAGAAAGCGTCAGTAAACGGAGTAACAGGAACGAAAGGATGTCTTGTGCTTGTCCTACTGTGTTCCCCTTGAGGACAGTCTTGTACGTGATGTACGACAACAGCGAGACAAGAAGCACCAGGATCAACCAGTCCGGGAACATGTGGTTCATCATGACGCCGAAGATGGCACCGATCAGCGTCGTGGGCTCCATAATGCCCGCAACCTGGTAGTTGATGAGCGGTAACTTGGCATTTGCTGCACAAATCAGGAAGAAAACTGTCAGTTAACCAGTGCTCCATTGCAATAGAAAAAACCCTGAATCAACTTACTCGGGTGTTTCCGGTTAAAGTTAAAGAAGTAGGCGGACACTGCATTGCCGAAAATGGTGGCTTTGGACAGCGGGATGGCGTGCTTGGGGCTCATCCCGTAGAAGAAGATGTACATGGGCACCAGCAGACCACCGCCGCCCACGCCACACCCAGAGCCGAGTGCTGTACTCACCAGAGCGATGATCGTGGCCACCACGTCCTTCCACGTGAACGGGTCGAACAGATTCTTCTCGATGCAATAAGCGACGGGCACAGACTCTCCGACGGAGTTGAGCGCGTACTGGGTCTGCATTTCGCCTGTTTCTTCACCCCGAGTCTCCACCACTTGGCAGCGCTTGGAGCCATCAGCACTGCAGTCGTCAGCGTCAAGTCGGCAGTACTCGCACTTGCTGCAGTGAAATCAAAATGCATCAAAATGATTAGCAATGATACATTGTCATCGGAGGTTCTGGCAATTGATACAAACCCGGAGATGCAGGACAACGCAGGCACATAGCCGCAGTCGGTGCTCGTGGAGCATTGCAGCCCCACGCTCTCGTGGGACAACGCGTCTTGAGCCACGCACACGAAGGCCAAGCAGCCCAATGCTAGCAGTGCGACCTTCATATCAGAGTTCGAAATGAGCTGCTCATGTTGAGTCACGGATCCGAAGTGGGTAAACCAAAAAAGGTTTACCCACAAATTGTGACAGCCGCTTGTCACACTCGTGTACATCTGGTGGCCGAAAAATGCTGCTAACACTAAACCTGAAGTGGTGCGCATTTGGCCGCGAAAGGACGCGAACCCAGCACATGGCTACATTTGACTTGTTGCCGTGATGCCGCTGTTTGATGCCATCGAGAGCGATGTCACGGCCTTCTTCGTGTCGCAGGGGACGGTCTTTGACTCACTAGTGAAGGCCTTCATGGACCGCATGGCCGTGGTCGAGTCCAGCGTGGCGCTGCTGCGCACAGACGTCACCTACAACTTCAACTTGGTCAACCAGCGCATCGATGCCAATGCAGCAGAAGCAGCAGAGATCTCAGCAGCGACAGCAGCGACGGCCGCAGCTGCAGCCACTTCAGCCGCATTAGCATCACTCTCCACAGCTGAATACGCCTCAACTTCTCCATCGGGGGCCACCGTCGTGGATCCAAGCGGCGGAAGAAACGATGAGCTCGAGTACTACGTCATGACGCTGTCTCGTCAACTCAACATGGTGCTGGAAGTACTATTCCAGCCACATGCCAACCATGACGTTGTGGAAGCCGTTCAGGCGAAGCAGACACAGCTGCACTCAATCTCGGACGTCTTGACGGAGAACGAGACTATACTGAATCAGCTAGCAGCACAACATGAGGACGGAAAGATGCCCCATGTGGGGTTCAACGCTGGCGCAGACAGCGGATCAAGTGACATGGTTACAGCTGAAGCGCCGGAAACACCACTCGACAAGAAAAATCAGCAGTTAGCTCCTGTATCGGAAGCTCCTACAGTTCCAATGTCGGCAAAACCTTTGAAAGGGCAGGTCCATACACCGCAGTCTCCTCCACCAGAAACCAGTACTTTGCCTTCAATAGCTGCTGAAGCACCTCAAAATCCCGCGACTCTGCAAGGCTCCGAGCTGCAGTCAATTAACCGGGTTGGATCGTTAAAGCGGATTGTTGAGACTATCAGTCCCCAGCCTAATGCATCGCCACTTTCGAGAAAAGAAGAATCGGTACGAACACTCAACACAGCAGACAACCAGAGCGCTGCAATCACTCCTGATAAAGAGGATGAAGACGGTGAAGAGGAGAGAGATCAAATGTCTGTCGATTTATCTCTGTTCGAACCACAACCAGAGGGTTCTCGTTACCGAAGAAAGAGTTTTTTCCAAAGTTGTCAGGATCTACAGCGCCAAGAAGAAGCGAGGCTGCGAGAACAGAAGCGGCTAGAAGAAGAGTTAATGCGCCGGATGCACGAACTGCTGCTTCAATCGCGATCTCATCGTCCACAAGAGCACATACAGGAGTGGCGGCAGCAACAAGATGAGGTGGCGCAGAACCAGCAAACGTTGATCTTTAATCTTCAGAATGAGCTTCAGGAACAGCTCCAAGTTCACCAGCAGCGAGAGCAGGAATGGCGTCGTCAACAAGAAGAGCAAAGGATGGCAGATATTGCTACTATACAGCACGAGATCGATCGGAAACTGGAGAACCTCAACAGTCTTGCGGCTACTGCACAGGGCGTTCAACACAGCCATGAACTTGTCGAAGTAATGCAGCTCATGGGTGATTTCGAGACGCGGTTTGTGTCTCCAGACGCGTTACAACAGGCAGGTGCTTTGTGGCTCAAGACAGCAGCCGACAACTGCATCTACGGAGCAAGCCCAGAGATCCTCTCCAATCTTCATCGAGATCTTCAGGAATTCAAGTCTCAACTCAACTCCCACCACGTGAAATCCCCTGCAGTCTCGTCACTTCATGAAGCAGTCGATCGCGCACTCCAACTACTGCAGCATCCTATGACGTCTAGTGATGGTATGACAAAAGGATCTGAACAGGAGAACACCATGTACACGTTGCGACAGCTCCTTGCAAAGGTTGACACGTCCTATCGGGCAGCGGCTACGGAGCACGAGGAGTTCCCATTGCCTGCCGTTGTCTTCTTAGCGGAGGCCATTCACCGCATGGAATTGGGCACTGCAAACCTATTGGACGCCATTGATTTCCAGCAGGAACACTTCCAACAGACGTTAGCTCAACATCAAACGGGGCTTGACAAACTCCAGAACGAGCTTTGGTGTCAACAAGAGGTCGAAATGGCTCTCCGAACGCAGTTGGGTGCGTGTCCAAGCAAAGAAGACACGTTGCGGCTTGTGCAGGATCTGCGCGACCAGGTTCGTAGCGTAAATCTTCAGAAATGTCATCTTGTACTTACCAGCAACATTGTATGACTTGTTTAGATCACGACTACAACAGCTGACTCTGCATCGCACATGTTAGACACCGTAGAGGACTTACGCTACCGAATGACAGGCCTCCCGAACGCTCAGATGCTCGAACAGCTAGCCAATGACCTCCACGCGAGGACTGACCGACTTACGCATGATCTAGACACTACAACCGGCAAACTGAGCCACGATTTACGGCAGAAAGCTGATCGATCCGAGATTGATCGTCTGCAAAGGTCGACGTTAGTGCAGTGCATCTTGGAAAGTAGCGGAATGACTAACTTCACTCTGATTGTGTATACTGTAGTCTCGTTGAATCCAGCAACGGTGTCCATCCGCCTCCAGCATGCCTTACAAAATCACCGTTAAAATGTCTGTCATGCGACCAGCACCTTCCGTTCGCCCAAGCTCCTCCAGACGACAGCATGTCTTCCGAGCTTCCAGCCAATCCAGGTTCTCCCCCTAAGTCACCACCGCGTTCTCCTCCAAGTTCCCCACCACGGCCAATCATATACCACAATCAGCAGTCCCAACAACTACCATATAAAGATCAGCAGAATCCTGGATACTCCCAACCCTCAGATGTCTACAACGACTTTGGCATCAATATGGACATTCTGGAGGAGATGTTTGCGGCCTCAACCTCAGCGTTGGAGCGACGACGACGACAGCGACAACACCTGCAGATGCAGCTTTTGACTCCACAATCAGAGCACCCCAGCGACTGGTTTGTTCGAAACCCCACGTTCTTAAACATTGACGACGGACGAAACCGGATCCCGCTACGCAAGGTTCAGCTCTCCGACCAGGTCATCTATGGTCCTGCTATCACTCCTAATGCTTTCCGCAAGAAACAGTTGGGTCTCTACGATGAGTAAGTTGACTTGCTTTTGATTGCCACGGATGGGAACGTATACTTACATGTACTTACCTTTGTTGATGACGATGTAGACGGCCGAAGACTGCTGCACTGCTGGAACGAAGATCTGGAGGAGAAATCATTACCCGTACAGCATCGTCAACTGTGAGTATCTCAATCTTTCTGTACAAACTTTCGTAAAAAAAAAAAAAAAAAAAACTCATCAAGGCATTTTGTTGCAGGTGATTGTACGGCCATTCGCCGAGCTTACTGACAAGCGACTGCAAAAGAGATAAACGGAGAACACAATAGCGTAAGTATCCAGATGAATAGCATTGTTTCCTTGACCCAGTGGATCTCTCCGCAGTACAGTCTTGCCTCAGATTCCGGGATTTCTACGCATGGATCAACTTGTTCTTTCGTCTTAGACATCAAGCGTGAATTTCACCTTCCGCCCTAGTCCTGTGGTATGAAGACCCTTTCCTCCACTTGCTGTCTTGAGTGTCGGTGTCTCGTAAACTGAGGAGGAAAGCGGTTCTAGAAATTCGTCTTCACTGTCACTCATGCCGTAGATTTCATCCAGTCGCTTGGACGTAACCTGGTTGATTTTGTTCATCGGTGGATGAACGGACAGCTCCTGAACAAGGACAGCTCCGTAATTGGCAGCGATACCAAGTTCTAAGTTGACCACGCCATTCTCGGGTGTCATCGATCCTGATACTACCGCACTAGGAGTCAACGACGTAGACTTCAGCGTCGGTGCGTTCGTCTCAGTGGTGCCATAGTACCGCGAAGACGGTACAGGGATTCGGTCCATGACCAACCTCCCGCCACGACCAATGCGTCCACGGCATCTATACTTGGGCGGTTGCTGAAAAATCGCCGCCATCAATCGGGGCGGAGATAGAGGGTACGATGGGTACACTGGGCCACTCCGCGGCGACCCATCCGTGTCGGTGGTGTCCTCCATCACAAAGTTTGCCGACGTGTCGTACTCCATAAACGAAGGTGCAATTTGAGGTCCTTCAGCCGCAGCTCCAGCCTTGCCTGGCTTCGCATCAGCTCCAGTTTTTGAATCTCCAGAAGCGCCTACATCATCAGTCAAGCTGCCATTCTCGCCATCGCGATGTTTTTTCTTTTTCTTCTTTTTCTTCTTGTGGCGTTCGCGCTCTTCATCCACCGGGATCACCGGCTTTCGCACAGCAGCATTCGGTCCACGATTCGTAAGCTCATGCTCCGCTTGACGGCGGATTTCGTCCAGAAAGTCCAGCTGCAGTCTCTTCGCTCGTTCTCGACGTCGCACGAGATCCAGCAATCTACGGACACGTTCAAAGTCCACACGAAGCTGCTGAAGTTTGCGGAATCCTTCCAAGTCATTCTTGCGGTGTTTGCGTAGCTTATAACGCTCCTTCTCACGAGGTCGAAACACCGCGTGAGGGTTCGTATCGTTCAGTGGTGTCTGAGGCCAGAAGCGCCGCAATAGAGGACGACGCAGCTTCTGGCGCTTTGCAGCCCAGTACGCGTACACGTCGCACGTCACGCGATTGAGCGGCGTCTTGTGCATACTCAGTCTCTTGGCAAAGACATCCTCGGCTTCTGCAAGTGTCATGACGTTGGGGTTTAGTAGCGCTGAAGCTTTTTCCAGAGCGTCCAGCATCTGGCCGAAGCGTTCCTGGGATAATTGATATCTTGGATCTCCGTCCACACCGTATTTGGGATGAAGTCTGAGCCATCTCATGTCTTCTAGATCTAGATCCACTTCAACGTCTTGGGACTCCGGACCTAAAGCTTCCGATCCTGTAGCATCTTCATCTCTTGGTAAAGCTTGGAATCTCACGTAGGACGTGGGGACTTCAAAGTCTGCAGACACTGAAATGTCGTAGCTGGGCACTGGCAGGATCACGGGGATAGGAATGTCCTTCTTGTTGCGCTTAGATTGACCTCCAGCTTTCTGACGAGCCTCTAGATTCTAGAACAGTACGATTTAAATAGATTCAGATTATTTAATTTAAATAATAATAAAATAAAATTGTAGACTGTTCTTACCGCAACGAGCTGCTGGAACGTCGCGTGTGGCTGGGAGGCACCCCCGGTACCGTCATCATCGGCATCTAGGTCCTCCTCCTCGCGGATGATCCGCATGCGCGCATGGATGTCGATCTGCCGCGGCCGCAGACTCGAGCGCCGCATCCTTAGAGTTTGCTCACCAATTTCATACAAGAGGGGGGCAGAGCCGTTAGGAACGTGGTACAATGTACCACTAAGCTTAAAATTTATGTGACGTGTGAAAAGTGTAGCCATGTTAGTAGGCTTCGAGGTAGATTTCCAGGCGCCCTGCGACTTGGTCGCTGTTCATGAGCAGCAGCTTGTGCGTCAGTGAGCGGCCAACGGGGATGTATGGGAACGGCATCATGCCCGACGCGATTCGCTCGCTGTAAATGCAAAAGTGCACAGGGACAAATGTGAGATCCAATTGAGACTAGTCAAGTAACTCAGCACGTACTTGAGAGACGCCACCATGCCCGAGTGCTTGAGGACGAATACCAACGTGCAGGTTCGAGTGTTCTCTGGAGTGAGCGCCAGCTCGAAGACCTGACCTCTCCATGTAGGGACTTCCCCGCCTCCAGGGTGCACTGATGTCTGGACCTGGGTGAGTACTTCGCCGTCGCCACGAACTAGTCGGCAGATGCAGTAAGGGCTCTGTCTGCGGTACTTTAGCACACGACGAAGCCCAGATGCACTCATTATCTTGAGACGATAGAGTAGTAACGGAGCCACTACTGGCAATCCTGATCGAGTTGATACAGGAGGAAGTGCCGGCTTTGGATCGCTAACGCTAGACCTTGGTGTGCCATTCACGCATAGAGCTGCCTCTGGACCAGAGACGCTGGAAATGAGCTCAACATCATCCGTAAGATTCTTGGTCGAAGCTGAAGCCATAATGTTATTGACTTGGCATTCCATAGCGTTCACTTTGGATTCGCTCAATACAGAAACTTCTTCTTCCACTGACCAAGCAGCGCTGCATTCTCTTTTCAGTCTACTTTCCAGGTCTCGCAAAACTGGTTCGGGTTCTGGACAGCCAGGCAAGGAGCTAATATCGTCACCACTTGGAGCACGCATTTTCGTGCTGGGGGAGCGATTCAATGCAGGTAAGATCTCTACCTGACGTTGGAGCACTTCTTCTCCCGATATCCACGCTGCAACTCCCGTTTTCGATTTCCGTCGAGGGGCTTCTGGAAGGACTTCCGTTCGAAACTCACTCTGCTCGACTGCAGCGGGCACTAGCGTATTTGCAGCAAAGTACGCTGCGATCTCAGCGACACCTCGGCGATAAATATCCACCGGTATATGGGATAGCACCACCATCCCAACATTGCGCTGCATTTCCCATTCCTTCACAATCTGTAAACGTCGAAGTAGTCGCTCTGAATTCTTAGTCTCGCTCGTGATAGAGTCTGCAGAAGGTGGCGTGGCCTTGTGGCTCATGAGAATGTGACACACATCGATGAAATCTTCTTCTTCGTTGCAGCCATCTTGAAAGCCCCCTTGCTGTATCGCCCTCAACAACGGTGTGCGATTCTCCTAACAAAGTGACATGATTAGAAAAGTTTACGTATCAGATTGTAACTTTCACCATACCTTGTCTAGTGCATCCACGTCAGCTCCGTGTTCTACCAAACCATTTACAAAAGATGCGTTCCAACTCTCCGCATGAGCGTGCAGTGGTGTATCACCCTTCGAGTTCTTGATATTTACATCTCCTCCTCTTCGGAGAAGAAAATTGTATATGGTGTCGGAAGTTGATTCGAACAAAACAGTCATCGTCTACAACATCAAAACAATTAATCAAGGTTAGTATGATGTTCAGGTCTGAAACAGCAAATCAAGACGCACGAGTTTACTGAAGCCCGTAGTGATTGCGTAATTCCTGTTCACATTCGCGCCCCGTTTCAAAAGTAATGTAACCAGCTCTAGATTTTTGCGCACCACCGCAGCTCGAAGTGGGGGTGGACTCTGCAATGCCCAACATCATACTTCTAATTACTCACGAAGTACTTCAAATGATTAACAGTAGCAATTATTCATGCACGAACCTCATCATGCTTCGAACCGTTAACTTCAGCCCCGTTGCTCAGCAAAATTTTCACTAACTCAACATTTTCCTTATCCACTGCATTATAAAGTAGGTCCCCCTTTGCCTCCTGAATGGATCAACACGTTGAATACGTCAGTTCCTCGGATTGTTTCGATAGCAATAAAGAATTGAAAATGTGGTTGTTATACCCGATCGGGGCGTCCATTTGGGCTCGTTCCCGTCTTGACAACAGCATTGATGACATGAGCATTTGCTCCAGCCTGGATTAGCTTTGCCAGTTCTTCAGCATTGCCGCGCTGCACTGCCTGCAGGGCCTTGTAGGCTAGTAGCTCTGGGGGCTGCTGCATCTCACTCTGCGATTGCGGTAAAAGTCAAAATATCGCAACTGGGACACTTGGGTAGATGCAACCAAGATGACAAGGAAAGTAAATTTGGCAACAGATGTGGCAGAAAAATGTTTTCCTATTCTTATCAACGCTAATTCAAGCTACCGGTTACCACTCTACTGGTACATGTATTTGCACAAATACATTTTCAGAAAACGCAAGGAACTCGCACTTCATAATTTCCACGATCAAAAATTGCATCCCATTATCAGTGCCATTCTATGAGTGGAATTTGCGCAGCACCGACGAGTCCACTGTTTGGAGCAGTTGGTCAAAAGCATCGCTCCCCAGCTTTGCTGCGAGGTCGTTCAGCCTTTCGCAGACAGAGCCCTTCAAGTCTAACGCTAATATAGGAGCATCCTCTTCGCTCGGCGCCTGCTGTTGTTTGTGGTGAGCTTGGAATGCACGATACACTCCGGATCGAGCGCCATCTTCGTCGCTATTGACAGTAGCTGCCTGCTTCAGCGCCTTCTCCTCTTGCTCATCCTCTATCACTTCGACAGAAACCTCCAGAATCTGACCGGTCTTCTCTAATACTGGCTGCTCTATCAACATCAAGGTGGAGCACAACGCAAGCGCCCACACCTTTCGTCGTAAAAGAGTCAACGGGGATGATCCGACAGTATAAAACAACTTGAGCATCGCATCCACAAGCACCAGCAGCACCGCTTGGTCATTCATCAGCAGGTTCTTCAATGTCAAGTCGAAGTTGATCATCATCAGTCGAGCCACGACGCTCAGGTAACCAGCAAGTACACTTTCCGGTTCGTGTTTGGGCTCCCCTTGCTGGAAACTGATGCAAGCTTCCACCATAGTCTTCACCACTGGTAAGAGCACTGGCACCTGGTCGATGGGAACTGTCGCGACGATAATCTCTGTCACTTGAGCAATCTGCAGAGACGCTTCCGCCTTAACGTTGCCAATCACACTTTGTAAAAGTCCAGAAACGTTCGTGTGGTAAGTTTGCCAGAACTGCGCCTTGCCGAGTCGTAAGTAGTGCTCCAATAAGCTCAACACTAACGCTACATGTTCGTAGTCACGCTCCATTAAACGCAACACGTTGCCGAAGAGTTGATGGAGCTCTTCAGTGTACACCGAAGACACTTCAAGCGTCTCGTTCCAAAGCTCCAGCCCACTTTCCATCATGAAAACTTCGTCTGGATTCGAGACATCGGTTGCGAAACGAATCACCTGCACGCACATACCCAGCAGTTCCTGCACGCTGCCAGTCTCCACAGAAGGGGCTTCCTTCACACTGGAAAGAAGCTTGGCCATCAGCTGTAGAATTTTCCCACGCACCAAGTTGCTCGCGTCACTCTCGTTCGTCCAGAGTGCAGGCAGTGGTGCACTGATCTGGTGGCAGAAACTTACAATCTGTGGGCCACAACCTTGAATGATTGCCTCCAGACATCCCAGCACCTTCATTTTACTCTCCGATTCATCTGCCTGCGGGAAGAAAGCAAACAAACACTCCAGCGCTCGCGTCAGGAATGGAGCAAACGCATCGTGCTCAAACCCCCAGTCGTTCACCATAGACTCGAGCGTCTGAATAACGCGCAGCTTGAGCGCAACATCGGCATCTGCCTGGTGGAAAGAAGCTGACGGGTTAAGCAGCGCATCGTAGAGTGGCGGCCGAACATTTGCCGATAGCTGCGCTAGCCAGCAGCTCACGAGCCAAACGATACGGAAACGCAGAACTGGAAGGCCCTGGAACGAGCCAACTGCCGCATCTTGATTGACTAGGATTGGTACGAGATTGGTTAGAAACCATGGCTCGAACTCAAAGCAATCGTGAAGATCGTAGCAGCCCAGACCGATAGCCAGCAGCACAGCATCCATCTCGAGAACTCGTCGATCAGCACCAGTAGATATCTGGCCACGCCCCAATTCTACCAGATATGTCGAGGCACTGGAGGTTATCTGGGTCAGTGCTGGGATCGTCTGGTCTGGGAAGTTCTGCACCAGAGTCAGGAAAACATTCTCAGCACAAGCACGCACCGATTCCTTCGCTGTGAGGCTTTCCATGAGCGTACAATAGGCTTCTGGATCGCTGTGCCACTCATCCAGGTCCTTTGTAGTGAGAGTCATGTAATGCATCACCACCAAGTTCAGCATAGACGCAAAGCGGTTCTCGGTCTGTGTGAAGAACGTCTGCACTGCCGCTTGTGCTTCGAGAACCATGGCATCCGTCAGTGCGACGTCTCCCGTAGCCGTGATGACCTTCGTGATGATCCGTGTTGTACCATCAGGGCCTGAAAGACTCTCGTTCTTGTACAGCCGACAGCTCAGTACGTTAGCAAAGAACTGAAGCGCTTCGATCTGTAGTCGTCGAGGCAGTGGAAGCGCTGTGGGATGAACGGAAGATAATGCGTTAAGTACGTTCCAGTACAGCGTAAGATACGGCGGCAAGTACTCGCGGAACTCCATCGGATACGAGTTCTGGACTCCCACGACGATGGCAGCAATGCGGTGCATGCACTTGTCGAGCATTTGTATCGCCTCCTCTACATCTGTAGCACCTGCGTCGCCAACAAGAGCAAGAAAGGCTTGTCGGAACTTCACCAGCCTCTCTAACTGGTTGTAGAACTCCACTAGTGCCGATCGCATGAGCTCTCCGTTCTGCAATGTCGACAGGTCTCTGAATGCATTGAGCAGCATCATTGAGATGAGCTTCGTGGTTGTCACCAGCACGTTCAGCTGATCTGCACCTGTAGTCATTAACGCCGTAATAATAGTCGCTGTCTTTTCCCCATTCGTCTGCTCTGCAGCCTCTCCCTGCGTCTGTAAGAAGTTATTAAGCTGCGTGGCCGTCGCTGTCCAGTATTGAAGTAGTAGGGGCAGTAGTTCCACACTGAGCATGGCGAATTGTTTACGGTGCTGCATGAGGCGTCTGGCCGCCAGCTCCTTGACCACACGGTAGGAGACGTCCACACCTCGTCGCTCTCTTGGCAGGTCTACAGCTCCGTTCGGCCGTCTAAGTGGATGTAATATCATTGGGAACAGCGTCTCGAAGCTCCACTGGGCTGGGAACTCGGCGCGCGCTATGGTAGCGACAATCAGCGCCAAGTGCAGCGCCACCGTCTGCTGTGGCTCATGCAGCGCCGCAAACAGCAACACGCCGCGCACGTGGGCGCGTTCCTCGTCCGAGAGCTGGTTTGTGGACTTGCGTGCCCTCCACTGAGCCTTGAGGAAGTGTTTGAGCCACAGAACTGCCAGAAGACGCACGTCCGCGTCCTCTGAGGCCAGTTGTGCCAGATTGCGTGGCGTTCCGTCGGCATTGGGCACAGCCACGTACTTGTCCAGCAGCGCAGCGAGGAACGGGGCAGTGATTGGAGCCTTCTGGAGTTGCTGCAAGTCCTTCTCGGCGGCCGAGCGCTGTGGATCCGGCGCACGCAGACTGAGCGCGAGCAGCTCGCGCATCCACACGACGTCGTTCGCCATTGGTGATTAGTGAAATTTAGTGACATGTCACTACAGTATTTGTGAATTTTTCGACTCATTTTTGTATCCGAATATTTCCGGATGCATATTTCCGGCATTGCTGTGTTAAGGGCAGCTTTTAGAACGAGGGTAAATAAGCTTCAAATGATTGGTTGTTTTAACCGGTGGTCATCGCGCGCATATTCGTTATCGATGGAAGTGCTACTCGCCTGATTTCGCGCAGTTTTGACTCCGCTGGGTCACTTTCAAATTCTCGACCCACCCCACTCTCTGCCTCCCCTCACCTGACATTTCTACGGGGGGCCAAGCAAAGACGTACGCCTGTGGATTGCAGCTTATCAAAGCTGGCATGTCTATACGCCAGGCTGCGAAGAAGGTCGGTGTTCCTTTCGAGAACCTCCACGGTCGCGCGAAGTGTAATGGGCCACCCCATTACATAAGTAGGTAGATTTCATTACAAAAGTAGGTACACCAGCACACGGTTAGCGTGTGCCGAGTTGTCATCGTTCTATTGGCTGATAAATGGGGAGCCAGCCCCTTTTATTAGCCAATTAGGTAACGACGTGTATTTGAGCGGCCAGGGCGGCCGCCCTGGTCCTAAAATAAAAACAGTGTTGAATTTTCCACAAAACCCAAGACTCGGTCTAACTATTGCGAGCTTCCTCTACACTATAGTGCATGCAAGTAACGAGTAAATACCTGGCCCGTTACACATGGTAGCACTTCGTAGTCCTTCCAATGACCAAGTTCGACATGAGTCAAAGACCTCGACCACGCTGCTTTCCCCCATCTCACTCGCGTTGAGTGGGAGGCTCTTCACCGCCTCGCAGCGGTGTCCGGAGAAGCTATTGTCACGTCGCTGCTGCGCTCAGCGACGCCCGATCAGCAACGTTTTGCGGCACAAGAATTCATGGAACGCGAGCTCGCCGATGCGAACCGGCGAGTGTCAACTCCCTCGCGTTCCTCCAAGAATGACGTCGTGAAGTTGGAGACGTCGACCTACTCCGGCGTTGGAGAGATCGTCTCCCGTTAAACCGATGGTTTCGAGAAATTGATATCGCCATCGCCTCGAGGTTGCTTGAGGTGCCGTTGGCCAAGGTGAACTTTCTCCTCTCCCGGCTGTCCGGGAAGGCCAAGGAATGGGCTCTCGACAATTTGGTCGTAGACCCCAATGCCTTCCCCACCCTGGAAGCGCTCCAGGGTGACCTTCGGCTCGCGTTCGAGCCGCCTCAAGATGAATCCCGCGTTCGTGCGGACTTCTTCGCCCTCCGACAAGGCACGATGTCAATGCGCGACTACGTCCAGAAGACGCGACACCTCGCGTCTTGCATCGTGACCAAGCCAATCGACATGGCCTCCCAGTTTCATGTCTTTGTGTTCGGTATGCGCGAGGCCATGACGAGATACTGCCTCACCAGAGCCGAGCCTTCAACGCTTGAAGAAGCTTTTGCCCTCGCATTACGCGAGGACTACGTTGTGGCGTCATCGTATGCCCGCGCGCTGTCTGAGACCGCTCGGGAGTCAGCGCCCGAGCCTATGGAGATCGACGCGATCGCCGCGTCGAATAGCCTCCAGCGCAATGGGTCTCGCGGGAGTGGTGGTCGCAACGGCGGTCCCCTCACATGCTTCCGTTGTCGGAAGCCTGGACATCGCGCGGCGTTGTGCCGCGCGCCAGCTCCGGTCCTTGCGCACGTCGCCGCCGATACCACTCCTGCCATTCAGCCAAAAAAGCGGTCAGGGCCAGTAGGTGCGGGGCGCCCTGCTGGCTGTTATGAAGGTCCGGGTCCCCCGGTGGCGGCCCAATCTTCTAGCCCCCCCGTGCTCCAAGCACACTTCAATGCCACCACCACACCGAGCAACTCGAGGCTGATCGTCGTCAGTCTTTACGTCGTCGGTGCCCGGCAACCGCTGCGCGCGCTCCTGGACTCCGGAGCGACGAACAACTTCTTCCGCGCGTCGTGTTTGTCGGTGCTTCCACCGACAATCACCGCCCGCGAGGGCCGCGGCGAGGTCGCCGTCAGGCTTGCCGATGGCAAGTCATGCCGCGTTGCGCGGTGCGAGATCACTCTGCCGTACACGTTTAATGGCTACCGCAGCGAGGACGACTTCCTCGTAATCGATATGAACTACGCGTTCGACTGCATCCTGGGTATGCCGTGGCTATCGCGGTATCAACCAGCGATTGGCTGGTTGGCTCGGTCCGTCAAACGTCGCAGTGACTTCGACGTGAGCGAGGTGTTTACACACCTCCTGGTCGCCCAGAAGGACTAGCCCCACGTCACCGTCGTGGACCGGTCGTCCACAACGCACGTTATGCACAGAGAGAGCGATGGCCCTCTCTGCACGGCTTGCGCAGTGTTACTACACGATGATCCCTCGCAGCAACGTGAGGGCGAACACCAACTGGCGGTCGAGCAGGGCTCCCGCTGCAGCACGAGATGACGGTCGAGCAGGGGCTCTCGCCAATTGAGCCGTTGGTCGAGCAGTTGACGCTCCCGCCGAGCGATGCCGCGGTCGAGCATTGGCTCCCGCTTCTTCCCGGCCCGGTCGGACACGGTCTTCCGTGCCTAGAGGGGGGGGGGTGATATCTCGACTAGCGAGAGCGATTCTTCATCTTCGAGTTTGCACTCGAGGCGACGATAGAAGAAGAAAGCGAAGCGTCGTCGTCTGAAGCGTCGTCAAGAATCTGTGCCAGATGACAGCACACCGATGGAATCGATCTGCATGCTTGAGTACGTAGAAGGAGCCTCCGGGCGTCGACGCACCATCGAACTCGCAAGTCCACCTCGAGATGCACGGTCGATTACCCGACTTCCAGGCCTGTCCTGGAAGAACTTCCTTCGGTCTCTCAAGGACGGTGAACTCAAACAGATCTGCCTAGTCTCCGACGCTGATTCAGCGTCGCCCGAAGTGAATGCTGTCAGTGTCGACAGATCCTCGCGTCCAAAGAGCACCGAACCAAAGACGGCACGCGAGGAGCGCTTTGCAGCTCAAACGTGGGAAGCTCTACGGGAGTCAGGTAACCCAGTCTACGAGACCGCCCGCGAGTACGCGGACGTTTTTCCGGACAAGATCCCAGCTGAGCTGCCAGCCGACCGAGGAATTCGCCACGAGATCGATCTCGTGCCCGGTTCGAAGTACTGCGTGACACGGCAGTGGCCGTTGCCGCGAGATCAGGTCAAAGCCATTGATGAGTTCTTCGAGAATCGCCGCAAGGCGGGTCATGTGCGTGAAAGTACCTCGCCACACTCCAGTCCAACTTTCTGTGTGAAGAAAGCCACAGGCGGGTGGCGAATCGTTCATGCCTTTAACAAGCTAAACGATGCTACCATCCCCGCCCAGACGCCGATTCCTCGGAAGGACATGGTGCTCGACGCCATGTCGGGTAGTGAGATCTTCAGTGCCATTGACTTGACCGATGGATTCTATCAAATTCTCATGAGGCTGAGTGATATACCGTTCACAGCGCTAAGTACTCCCAGCGGTATGCTCTGGGATTGGCTCGTTGGCTATGCGCTGATGCAATTCGACGATGAGGGTCATGAGCGTGTCGTGAGTTATCAGTCCCGGCAGCTGAAGCCGGCGGAGCGTAATTATCTGGTCCACGATAAAGAGCTCCTCGCGATGCGCTACGCCCTGATCAAGTTCAGAGTGTATTTACTGGGTGAAAAGACCTTCGCGGTGTACACCGACCACGCATCGCTGAGAACAGCGATGAAGAGTCCCCATCTCTCCCAGCGGATGGCCCGCTGGCTATTGTTCTTTTCCGAGTACAACTTCGTGGTTCATTGCAAGCCCGGCAAGAACAACATTCTCGCTGACGCCTTGTCTCGGCGACCCAACTACGACCCACGTGATTTGTTGGGTCGACAGGCTAGCATCGAAGACGACGACGAAGACAACTCCGCTACGTGTCAGGCGTCAGGATTGAACCTGACGAGTGTGTCCTCGGCGATGCCACTTCGCGATGAGATCAGGGCTGCGTACGAGAATGACACGACGTATTCCACTATTATGGAGCATCTTCGATCTCCAAGCGATGATACACTGCGAGCCCTTACCCGCTCCACGCGCCATCATATTGATCGGTATCGCATCGCAGACAATCTTCTGACGTACAGCATCGACCACTTCGACGCTCCGCGAATCGTGGTTCCAAATGATCCGGATCTACGCTCACGGATTATCCATGAGTTCCACGATGCCCCGCTGGGTGGCCACCTCGTTTGCGAGAAAACGTTTGCGGTTGTGTCGCGCGACTTTTATTGGCCCCACATGTACAAATGGGTACGTAAGTGGGTGCGTTCCTGCGAGATCTGCCAACGAGTGAAGCCTCTCCATCGTCGCAGGCTCCCCTGCGTCCACTTCCAGCCGCCACCGAGGCCTGGCGCTCGGTGTCAATGGACTTTATCTTCGGGCTCCCACCCGATGCGCAAGGACGCTCGGGGGTCCTTGTGTTCGTCGATCGCTTCAGCAAAATGGTCCATCTGATTCCGGTGTCGGATACAGTCACCGTGGCCGATACCGCGGTGCACTTCATTGACGCTGTCTTCCGCCATCACGGTCTGCCCGAATCCATTGTCTCCGACCGGGATCCGCGCTTCACGTCAGCGTTCTGGACGAAAATATTCGAATTGCTTGGAACGAAGTTGTTAATGTCAACGGCAGCCCATCCGGAAATGGATGGTCAGACTGAGCGGGTGAACCGCGTCCTCAAAGATGTTCTTCGAAGCTACGCGACGTCTTTCCCCAGTTGGAGTTCGCTCCTGCCCCTTGCCGAGTTCGCGCTGAACAACGCGGTACATGCGTCGATTGGTCTGACGCCGTTCTTCGTTAACAACGCGCGGCACCCTCGTGTTCCTGCCCTCCTCGCCGTGGGTCATCCCGCAGCGCCATGTGTCTCCACTCTGGGTGGGGAAGAAGCTGAGAGCAAGGCGTCCTCCTCTACTTCGACGCCAAGATCACCGGCGACTACACCAGTATTGAGCCAACCGGTATCGATACCGGTTGCCAACGGTCTGTCGAGTGTAGCCTCCAAGGACGCGTCGGTTAACGCGGTGACGCGTGCGCAGGTCAGAGAGATCTTGGCAAAGCCGCGCAACCAGGCGTCTCCTCTCGTATCTTGGACGGATCGCACCTTGATCAACCCTGGCGCGAAGTCGAGTGTATCCCCGCCAGCTAACTACGCGCCGAGACAAGCGGCGCGACCTTCCGACTCCGCCATGATCTCCGACTTTGTACTGCAACGCCAAGCTGTCACCCGCTATGTTCGTGACGCACTGCAGTCAGCAGTGGACAAACAAAAGTAGAACGCTGACAAACGCGGTCGCAAACACACGGTCTCATTCACGACAGGAGAACGAGTGCTCCTGTCGACCACGGGTATTCGAGACTCTGCAGTGACCAACCTCGGTGCGAGCAAACTCGCGCCGCGCTTTATTGGGCCATTTACGGTACTCAAGGTTTTTGGTGACGCCTACACGCTGGACATTCCTACGTCACTACGCCTCCATCCGACCTTCTACGTCGGACGACTCAAGAGATACCATTCAGCTACGATTCCAGAGTCGGCTCAGCCTCCTGAGCCGGGACATGCGTCGGGCGACCTTCCCGACGTGCACGTCGTGCCATCGACTCATTGGTACCCGATGCCGGATCACGGGGCTGCGTACCAGTCTGCCGTTGACCATGGACTGAGCGCTCCGACATCCGCAGCCGAGCAAGAATCTCTCGATTCGGCTGGCGAAGCTGCACAGTCTCCCCGGCAGCCCGGGCAGCTTGGTCCAGAGCCTTATCCAGCTCCTGCTGGGTATCCCAGTAGCGATTCAGCAAGTCGTCCTCGTCCTGGCCAGCCAGAACGCGAGCGTTACCGGCGTGACGGTCCCCCTCCTGTTGTTGACGCTGCTGGAGACACCCGCTGGATCTTTGAACGCATTCTTGCCCACGAGGATCCTCCTCACGTCTCCAGACGTCATCGTGACCTCGCTCACGATGTCCCACACGCGCGTCGGTATAAGGTACGGTGGCTCGGCTTCCCTCCTGAGGAAGATACGTGGGAGCCTCGCGCCAACCTCCTTCGCGACGTCCCAGATGTTGTCCAAGCGTACGAGTCCAAGCTTGCAGCGACGAATAACACCGCGGATCAGCACGCGGTGAGTACGAACGCGAGCGAGGACGGTGACTTGAGCGACCACGTGAACGTGAACGAGACCGAGATCGATGACCTGAGCGACCACGTGAACGAAAACGAAACCTAGATCGATGACCTGAGCGACCACGTGACCAGTGTCGGTGCGAGCCGCCTCGACTAGAGGCGCGAGCGTTCTCGGCTAACGAGTGCTTGTACTTGCCGATCCACCCGCGTTCCTGTTCACCGAGCGGATACTCGGCGATGTGGGCCTTCCACTCTTCGACAGTCGGACGCGGTCCAGCACACGACTCGCAGCCTTCGGCGCCCCTGCTTCGTTTGTCGACGACGTCCCCGTCGTCAGTATCCCCTCCTGATGTTGCTGCATCATGTCGCTTGTCGAGCATTGAGCAAGTCGAGTTTTGCTGGCATGTCTATACGCCAGGCTGCAAAGAAGGTCGGTGTTCCTTTCGAGAACCTCCACGGTCGCGCGAAGGGTGAGGCCCGCGTCACCTGTCGCCGAGACCCTATGCTGGTCTATCTCTGTACTGGAGCTGAGCAAGGGCTCATTCAAGTGGTCGAGCATCGCTCTGTACGCGGCTTCTGCACTGGGTATGCAGAGCTCCGCTTTCTGATTCGGCAGACTGCCATCGTGTCATCGCTGCGCTCTCTGATGGACACCTCCCCCGACCACAGCCCCGTCTAGCGCTGGTCTCGGAAGCACGAGAACAGCATTACGCTGCGCATAGCGCGCGTCGTCGAGCTGAAGTGAGGCAGTGCACTACTATTGAAACCTCAAGGCTGCCGAAGACAAGTTGCAGCTACACGACTGTCCATCTCAAAACTGGAATTGTGACGAAACGGGTGAGTGTGCTCGATGACGTTTTTTAGCGGCGTGTCTTGAAACCCAAAGGACAAGCCGCTGACGTCCAGTGCTCTCCCGACCGTGTGAACGTGAATGTCATGGGCTGCATCACTGCTGACGGCGGCCGACTCCCATTTTGTTTGCGGGCCAACGCAGAAAGGTGGAGTGGATGAAGGATGCGCCAGAAGGCGCGGTGCGCGCGATATCGGAGACACGAACAATCAACAGGTCTCTGTTCATGTATTGGCTGAAATGGTTTGTCCGAATGCTGCCGGCTGCACCCCCGCACCTTCTTATTTTGGACGGCCATTTTGCGAACATCGACTACAACGGTCATATGGGCATAGCGCAACGACGCGCACCTCTTCGCTGCCGGTGCACACGTCGCATTTCCTGCATGCAGCGGGGCTGCCGTTGCTTTATCGTCAGAGGAAGATGTACGACTCCAAGAGTCAATAATCCTAAGTTCCTTAACAAGTAGACTAATACAGTCCAATAACTACGACCGAAGAGTAGCCACAGCTATAACCAAGGCAACAACGCTTTCGCTTTTAAATCCGATGTGTTTTTATTTATTTTTATATGCGGCCAAGCCGCATACAGTGTGAATGTAGCCTTTGACTATCTAGCATGGTCAAACTTAATCAAATGCATAATGTGTGGCTTCCAGCCCATGTACTGAGAGTGTGTTAACTCTGTACCCATGAGACACGCACCTGGTGTAACCACCAGCTCGTGTATCCCTGCTACACTGCAAACACTTATGTAGGAATCTGCCTGCCCTTCAAGCGTTGTATGAGCGCAAACTCGAGCAATACCCGCTGTAGCATGGAAGACTTCCTACCAGAGGCGCCATGGCAATGTTAACCAAGGTGACGTTCGAAACGGTATATTTCAGCCCAATCGCAAAGAAGGCGTTTCAATTTACAGGAATGTACCCATTGTTTATTGACATTGTGTAATGGTCCAACTCTGTGCCCACTACTTCGGCTTACACGTTAGCGCACGTGTACGAGGAAGCGTAGTTTACTTAAACCTAGATAAACTATACGTTCGTCCGAAAGTACAGATTTATTAAAACAAGAAAAACTAAAGCCGTTTCTAGGTTAAAATGAGAAGTGTTATTTATGATTTATGTCTGGACTGGGTTTCCTCCTAAAACTGATATTCTATATGAAAGGTATTCTGCCATCCGATGGCTGTCAGACCCCTGCTAATCTAATTGGTAGAAAAAAATGCTTATCTACCAATAGGAAGCCTAAATGCATACAGACCAGTGGTCTGGAAAGTGTAGCCATTGGTGTGTCTTACACCAACGTTCGAGAACCCTCCATGTAACCAAGTGGCTACGTGCAGCTACTAGTGTGTAACCCCGTTACCCCCCCCCCCCCCGTTAAGCGGCCGTTCGGACGTGTTGGGGTTCTGAGCAGGTGTGCGATACGATGGCGGAGGTGGTAGTGCGTGTGGTGTTTGTGCGTCGAAGAGGACTTCGCGCAAAAGCAAAGTGTCCGAGTGGATGGCACTTTGTCAATCTTGGAACGTCATTGTTGAGAACTTCAACAAAGACGTGAAAGCTTACCGCGCCCGCATCACTGCGGCGCAACGTCGCTTCGAGACTTTCTCGAGGCGTCACATGATCGATCGCCTCCATAATGAAGCTATGGAGGCGGGTATTCCATGCGCAGTTCCCTTTGGAACTGCGTGTTCGCATTGCCCCCCTCCCCATCTTGGGGCTGAGCATCTCTCTGAGCGAGACGTCACCGGGTACACGACTGTGCGTGTACCTGCTCAGCTGCGTGATCTCCGCGTTCAACTTGAACGTCGTGATGAACGTCGTGACACTCCGAGTGTCGGCGGTGATCGCAGCGCTCGTGCAGGCGTTACGCCTACACTCCGTTCTGGGCTTCGTACGCCCTCACCATTTCCGGAACGTCCTCTATCAGAACGTTACGAGGTTCCCATGTATCTCGGTGGGGAGGAAATCCTCTCCAACGAATACGAAGACGAGCCTGATCTCGGTTCGTCTTCGGGGGTTCATAGCCCACGATTTGCTCGACTATCCACCGAGTCGAGCCGCGCGCATCGCGCAGTGGGGGCGGTGGGGGCGGAAAGATACCCCTCGTACGGTCAACCCCAGGTTGACCGTGACTCCTGCGCTCTGTACGATCGTGTAGCCGCCCTGGAACAGTTCCAGAGCGGGGAGTTCGATCAGCTGCAGCAGGAGCTGCGCTACCAGAAGGCGCAGGTCGCGCAGGCCGCTCAGACCGCGTCGAATATCCAAGTGAAACTTGGAACGCAGATTGTGAGGCTCCACGACCGTGTTGTTGCCTATGAGGAGCTGGCTTACGCCGCTTCGTCGTCCTCTGCGAACCATCAAGGTTAGGTGGCTCGTGTTGAGTGTACGGCTTCAGCCGCCCGACGTAGAATGTCGGATGGAGCCGCATGCTGGACGGTATGTCCAACGTGTACGCGTTGCCATGCCGTTTAAGCACTGTGAACGGACCGATGAAGCGCGGAGCAAGCTTACTTGCTCCGAAATCCGAAACTGCATGTCTAGGCAGGTTCTGAGTAGCTAACAGAACTAATGAACCCTCTTCGAGTTCATTTGTGTTGCCCCGGCCAACATTGTCAGCGTTC
This sequence comes from Phytophthora cactorum, assembly GCA_016864655.1. Lineage (NCBI taxonomy): Eukaryota > Oomycota > Peronosporomycetes > Peronosporales > Peronosporaceae > Phytophthora > Phytophthora cactorum. Next base: position 116,339 of record NHQK01000084.1, read on the forward strand.
AGCTTCTGTCTATCCACAGAAGCTGCTATCGCGTCCTGGACAAACCGTATTACGGCTTGTCGGCGCTGGACAAAGTCCATTGCTTGCGTGCTGAATGGTTTGTTCAGCACGGCGTTCTTCCCCGCAGCAGGCCCGGCCTGTGCACCGTCTGTGCGCTGCACAGACGTGTTGTCCTTGGTCGCGGTGTCTGTTCCCTGCACAGACCCGTAGTTCTTGTCCATCGTCTCGTTCCCGGAACGAGATGCAGCTTGTCTTCGTGTCGTCATCGCTGATACTGTGTCGGTATCAGCGCTCTTCTGCGGTTGTTCGGATGCAACCGTAGATCCTCCCCCACTTAAGGAGGAAGTCACCATTCCGAGCATGCTCGGAGGGCGTGGATGCCGCATTGCATTCACGTAGAACGGTGTATGCCCCGTCGAGGCATGCACCGAGTTGTTGATGGCAAACTCTGCCATCGGCAGACAGTCGCTCCATTGTTGGAACGAGTGTGTGTAGCTCTTCAACAGGTCGCCGAGCACGCGATTCACGCGCTCGGTCTGACCGTCCGTCTGCGGATGGTCCGCAGTCAACATCGACAATTGTGTACCAAGAAGTGTAAACACTTCTTGCCAGAACCGCGCTGTGAAGCGTGGATCACGGTCCGACACAATGTCGAGCGGCATGCCATGGTGTTTGAACACCATGTCTACAAACAGTCGTGCTGTCTGAACGGCTGTCACTTCAGCCGGCACTGCAGCAAGATGCACCATCTTGCTGAATCGGTCTACAAAGACCACGACACCAGTCCTCCGCTTACTGTCAGGTGGAAGACCAAAGACAAAGTCCATAGAGATGGACTGCCAACACTTCGACGGTGTCGGAAGTGATTGAAGCGGAGACTGCGAAAACGCAGCAGGCTTCACGTGTTGACACACCTCGCAAGCACGTATGTACTTGCGCACCCACTTGTACTGGTGATTCCAGTAGAAGTCACGCGTGAGAAGCACGTATGTCTTCTCACGACCAGGATGCCCTGCCGTAGGACATCGTGATACTCGTATATGATCCGCATCCGCAGATCATAGTCGGTCGGCACGACGATGCGAATCACATCGTCGTCCACTGCGCTGTATAGCAGCAGTCCTTCGTGCACGCGATAACGATGTGCACGAGCTCGAAGGTGTGGTGCCAACTTCCGACGCGCCTCGTCGGAAGGTGCTGAGGCATAGCTCAGCAACTGCTTCGCGTCTGCGTTACTCGCATACGCGGCCTTCACGTCGTCGATCAACGACGACGACGGAGCACTCACACGCTCGACGCCAATCCGATTGGCGTCGGCTGTCTTCACAGCATAATCTGGCCGACGTGACAATGCGTCGGCCACGACGTTCAACCTTCCGGGTTTGTACTCAACCCGGAAGTCGTATTCTGCGAAGAACGACAACCATCTCGCCATCCGTTGCGAGATGTGTGGCGACTTCACTGCAGTTCGCAGTGAAGCGTGGTCGGTGTAGACCACGAATGGTCCACTCCCAAGTAAGTACACTCGGAACTTCGCGAGTGCATACTTCATGGCAAGGAGCTCCTTGTCATGTACGGGGTAGTTACGCTCAGCTGGTTTCAGCTGACGCGACTGATAGTAGACCACACGATCACGACCCTCGTGATCGTGCTGCATCAACACGCATCCGATTGCAAAGTCGGACGCGTCACACACGACGTGGAACGGACGATTTTGGTCAGCCACTGCCAAGATCGGCGCCTCAGTCAAGCCCTTCTTGACTGCATCGAAGGCCTGCTGACACTCAGCAGTCCACTTCCACTCAGCTTCCTTCTTTAGAAGCTGCAACAGCGGGCGAATCTTGCCCGCGTAGTTTTCAACGTACTTGCACAAGTACGTTGCAAGCCCAAGGAACTTCCTCAGTTCCTTGACATTGGATAGCGTAGGCCATTTATTTATCACTCTGACCTTCTCTGGGTCAGGGCGTACGCCGTTCTTCCCGACGAGACACCCGAGAATGGATATCTCGCTCGCCCCGAAGATACACTTCTTCATGTTCGCATAGAGCTTAAGCTTACGCATTAGCCCTAGCAGCTTACCGAGGTGCTCCTTGTGCACCTCAACGTCAGTCTTCCCGTTCATAGCCGGGCTGTGAACGAACACATCGTCGAAGTAACTCGGTGCGAAGTCGCACACCGAGCGCAATAGATGCGTCACACATATATTGAAAGTAGCAGGGACATTCTTCAGTCCCTGCGGCATTACGAGCCACTCCCAAAGCATACCGCATGGAGTGCTCACCGCCGTGAGAGCGATGTCGCTCTCACGCATCAGGATCTGGTAGAACCCGTCGCGCAGATCAAGAGCACTGTCAATTATGCTCTTGGCCATCGAATCGATGATCACATCTTTTCGTCGTATCGGCGTCTGCGCCGGTATCGTCGCATCGTTCAGCTTGTTGTAAGCATGAGCGATGCGCCATCCGCCCTGTGGCTTCTTGACACAGAACGTTGGTGCACTGTGCGGGGACTTCGATTCCCGCACCTGTCCTGCCTGACGACGACTCTAGAAGAAGTCGTCGATCGCCTTGACCTGATCTCACGGCGGTGGCCACTGCCGCGTTACACAGTACTTCGTACCCGACACGAGATCAATCTCGTGCTGTATGCCCTTGTCCTGCGAAAGCTCCGCAGGAATCTCGTCCGGGAGCACATCCTTGTGCTCTCGTAGAACATCGTAGAATGGACTCGACTTCAGCGAGTCCCAGCTCTGCCCGTCGAAGCGCTCCTTCTTCGTCTTCGCACTGAGAGTGTCCTCACTCTCAGTGGTACTCGCAGCGTGGAGTTGCCTCAACTCCTCCGCTTCGCTCTTCATCCTTTCGAGATCCGAAAGGATGCATATCTGTTCGATGCGTCCATCGTACAGGTCCTTCGCGAAGCGCATCCAGCTCATGGCTGGAAGCGACGTCAACTCCGACGCACTCGTAGGAGGATTCTCCCATTGCATCAACCGGTACTGGAGACCAATATGGGTCCGTGTCAAGACGTTCAACGTCTCGACACTCGACGTCGTGTCCGATGTCTGCCGGGCAGACATCTCTTGTAGTGTCTCGTTCCCGGACCGAGACTTGCGCAGCTTGTGTCGCTTGCGCCGTCGTTGATTCTTGTGGAGCCCGGCTCCACTTGTTCCTCGTCCAGGCCCGGCCTTGGACGGGTTTCCGTTGTCGTAACCGTCGGCGGATTCTTTTCGCGGACGCACACAATCAAGCCCGGCTTGATTGCATATCGCTTCTTCGTGCAGCCCGGCTGCACGCGAGCACGCAAGCTTTCCCGGTGTTGGGCGTTTGCAACCGCCAACACTGCTTGCCGCTTCATCAACTCCCGGAGTTGTTGCGCTCTTGACACCTCGACGCCTTGCGGCGGAGCCTTCCGTGATTTTCGAACAAATCACGGCCGTGTCAACTCCCGGAGCTGACACGCCGACTTTACAACTACTGCTTGTACCTGAAATCTCTTCCATACTTAATCGATCAACTCCCAAAGTTGATACGCACATTGAAGTAGGAACGCACCTCAAATCTGATTTCTGATTTCTGATTTGAGACTGATTCAACGACTGCCTCAGTCGTTGTGACTTGTGCGTGGGCACCGGAGGCTGCAACACATGGTGCTGCCTCAATGGTGCGATCGGATGCACCTTGCGGTGCATGCGCGACACTGACAGGGTCATCGCTCTCTGTCGCGTTGCGTCCGAAGCGTACAAGCGTACGCTTCTCCCAGTTGACCACTGGATCATGCCGTGCAAGCCACGGCATGCCCAACACCAAGTCAAACTTATCGTCTAAGTCTAAGAAGATAAGGTCTTCTACAAACACCCGGTGTTTGTACGAGAAGCGCACGCGTACGACGCGCTTCTCAGTCCTCACGGTGGCAGCCGTTACCAGCCGCACTTCCAACACACTTCGAGGTGTGTCTACATCCTCGAAGTTCAGCTTCGGTAGACTTTGCTGTCGAACAAAGTTGTTCGACGCACCCGAGTCTACCAGAGCACGAAGAGAGTTCTCTCTCTTCGACCTTATTTTCAGGATGACAAGATTTGGCTTGTCATCTTGCTTCTTGCAGTGAGAGTCTCTCTCACTGGGGGCTGCAGTCTTCAGTGTCGCGTGTTCGTTGTAGGCACGCGTGACTGTACTACCAGTAGGGCGCCCCGCCCCTACTGGTTCTGCGCGTTTTCTTATTGATCGCGGCGATGCCCGGCATCGCCACGTCGGCCCCCGGCCTTGTGCACAGCCGCTGTGCACTCACGCGCAAAGTGTCCGGTGTATCCGCATCGGAAACACCGCACGCTACTGTTGTTCCGCTGCTGGTGACCAGCAGCCGTAGCGTTCGAGAGGTCCATAGGTTCCGGACCTCCCGTTCTGATCACCGGACGTGCCATCCTCGGCACGTTCACATGCAACTTAGCCTGCCATAGGCTAAATTCCTCTTGCATGGCAAGGGTGATCGCAGCTTCGAGAGTACTTGGGTACTCTCGGAAGAGGTAGGTCTTGACGGGACCATCCCTCAAGCCTTTCATGAACGTGACGACCTTGGTCGCCTCGTCCATCGGGTTGGTCACGATGTTCGAGACCAAGTACCGCGCACGTTGGGCGTAAGCATGAACGTCATGCTTACCTTGCTGTAGGTCGAGGAACTCAGCCCTCGACCGGAACTCGTTTTTAGGAGGCTCAAACGCATGTCTGAGCTACTCCTTGAACTCCGCGTACGTGCCGAAGCACGTAGCGTCCGTGAGCCGGCGTCCATACGCCCAGCTCCTCGCTCGTCCGCCAAGACATGACATGGCGAACGCAACCTTAGACGGATCGTCGAAGATGCGTCGAGCTGCAATGGCAGTGTCGACCTCGACAAGCCATCGGAGAAGAGGTTCCCCCTCTTTTCCCACATAGTTGCTCACGTGCAGTTTCAGTGACTGTACGCGCGGTGTCGTCCCGGATGACGCCGTCGTAGTCGTAGCGGCAGCATCATCTCGCTGCTCCTTGACTATGAAGCCCAGAGCAACACCGTGTTGCTCTGTCGGTGACCACGTCCGTAGCATCGTCGCTACGGACGCCTCCCCAATAACTGTTGCCAGTCTTTGGAGTGCCTCCCACTCTGGGTCTGACAGGTGGGGGCAGTCTGTACGCGCAATGTGCGTTGCAGACTCGCTCGGGCTACGCATGGACGGATTACCGTCCATGGGCTGGTTCTCGGCCCCATGTTCGTATTCCATACGAACAAGTCAGGTAGTCGGTCGTTGGACGGACTACAAAGTGCTAACAGGTGTAATGGGCCAACTCGGCGCCCACTACTTCGGCTTACACGTTAGCGCACGTGTGCGAGGAAGCGTAGTTTGCTTAAACTTAGGTTAACTATACTTTCGTCCGAAAGTATAGATTTACTAAAATAAGAAAAGCTAAAAGCCGTTTTGGGTTAAAATGAGAACTGGTATTTATGATTTATGTCTGGACTGGGTTTCCTCCTAAAACTGATATTCTATATGAAAGGTATTCTGCCATTCGATGGCTGTCAGACCCCTGCTAATCTAATTGGTAGAAAGAAATGTTTATCTACCAATAGGAAGCCTAAATGCATACAGACCAGCGGTCTGCAAAGTGTAACCATTGGTGTGTCTTACACCAACGTTCGAGAACCCTCCATGTAACCAAGTGGCTACACGTAGCCACTTGCGTGTAACCCCGTTACACCAGGAGTACATGCAGGCTTTTAAATAGAACACAGTGTAGTAAGGTTTCAGAAACACGGAGTGAGGACGCATATATATATATATTAGATTCCTTTGCCTTCAATCCCAGCAGTTTCTTGCAAAAGACGATTTTCAAGCCTGACAAAATAGAAAATGGCACCAAACCTGCCGAACGAATCGTTAAGTGATGGGTGAATTCACCTTTTCTTCGACTGATTGATGCGCCGTTTGTTCTTATTGATGTAATTGCGAAGAACCTTTCAGCAGCGACTGATGCAAGCGGATTCTGTATCCTCAAATTCTATCTTTCGTAGACCGATTAGCATGGGTAAATGTTGCTCGATGGTCGTACGAAGGCTAATATTTGTGTAATCCACAAAACCTGCCGACACAAGCAACATTCATCAATAATATTTTCTTGATCAGGTATAAAGTGTTCTCTATTTCACTGTACACATGTTTCCTTTGTTGCTAGTGAGAAATCCCGTTATTACCGATTTTGGCTAGATAACGAGGATTTGGTGAAATCTATAATCATACCAGGGACTTGAATCGCAGTTTAACTCTGAAATAAATTCAGAGAATTATATAGGTTTGCCCTATAGCTGGCCGGTTAAAACAATGAAACGACCGCGGCAGTTTTAATTAAAACGCACAATACCGGGATTGAATTAAATACTAGTGTGACCAGCTTTGGTTAATGCTAAATTCACTTTTCTTTTCAGTACCAGTTTAGCAAAAAAAGACTGTACCGCTAGATGCTACGTAGGGACTAAAAACAAAATGTTCGATTATAAAGCACATACTCACACAAACCCTTTATAAAAACATGGAAGTTTTCTTACGATCAGGAGAAAAATCGACATTTTTTGTAGTCAAGCATGATTTGCAACTCTCACTATTTAGAAAATGGTCAAGCTATGTTGGGTACAAATAGAAGATAACAATCTAAGAATAGTGGTGGTGCTTAGGGTCTTAGAGCACAGTAACTGAATAGTACTGTAGAGTCGTGAGGTGCGTTACTGGTTACTATACTAGTAATATTGTGCTTTTCAGCTATTTTGGCGAATCTGACGTGCAAACCCACGACTTCCTTAGGAGAGGTAAGATTATCTGAGCATATTAGCGGAGTACTCACAAAGAATTAGCGCGGAGGATGGGGATGCTTTTCAAGTCCTATGAAAGCCCTAGCTAAGGTCCTACAAAACGCCATGAGTCCGAATGGCGGTGATTTTGTTGGCTTCGGGCTTTGAGGGTGGGAGAGGGTCTTTCGTAGGACTAGAAGCAAACGACATTCTCGAGATAGATTAGGTAACCTAGCTTATAACAGACAACAATGGGACAGTGAAGGATCCAGAGTAGCTTGATAACAAATGCAGAACTTTATCGTACCAAACACGCATTGTCTTTCTGTCATTTTGCCGAGTGTTCCGAAGGACTTGACCCCTCCGTTAATCTGAGGTTGATGATTATTAAATCGTTAAAAATAGGTTTGCAAATCTCGTAAGTACTTTCATCAGATTTGTGGCTGGAGCCTTTTATACCAATTGCAGGCAAAGAAGGATGACATCCATTGAAGAGCTCAGAGAAGAAACGGCAATAGAATCAGAATCCTTCAAACTACTGGTTACTGTAAAAATACTAATAGTACTATAGTACTAGTTCTACTAGTCGCTTCAGTAACTCCATGTCAACAGTGTATTATTTATAATGACCTATTCTCTAATAGAGAGCTTGTGCTACAGTTTCGAAACTGTAGAAAATCACAGTGAGAACCCGATGTATTGAGGTTAGGGGGTCACCGCGATCGCTAAGCACAAAGAAAATTTGCGTTTGCGTCTCGTCTATAGTAACCAAAAGACACAGCCAGAACTAGTGGTTACAAGGCAAAGCGACAATGACGAGCGAAGACCATGACGTCCCTCCTCCTTCACCTGATGCTGAGGGCAGCGATGCGGCGCAAGATGGCCCGGGAAGGCAACAAAAACCCAAACGGAAGAAAGCATTTCGTTTCCTGCCGTCTAGTGACGTGTTCCTGCTCAAAGAAGTCGCTGTCCATACACCTTGGGCAGCTGCACACGGAGAGACCAACATGACCTGGACAAACGTCGCTAATGGACTGAAAAAGGCAACCCCATCTTCAATGGCAGACAGCAAAGCTTGTAGACGACGTTTCTACAGTCCTCCTCGACACATTTCGGCGTGAGGAGATGGAATCCCTCCGTGCGTCTGGTACCGCCGAGGAGTACCGCGAGCGGGAGCAGCTTCTTATGGGCTGCTTAGAATTGGTGAGTTTATTTTATTTTAATTGGTATGTATCGATCTCATAATTAAGTTTTGTGTGTAGTATGACGGTCATGTACAGGAGAAAACAGAAAAAGAAAAAAAGGAGGCTGCGAGACGTGAAGCTGCGTCCAACCAAGTAGTGTGTGACGCAATGATCGGGATGCGGCTCGCCCGCGAAGAGGATGCAGAACGTAAATCACTAAGCTCTAACAACCCAAAGCGAACAAGCACGGAAGCAATCGTTGAGTATCTAGAATCGAAAGATGAAGGTCAACCAAGTCGTGATAAGCAGCGACAGCGTCAAATTGACTTACAAGAACGCCGACTAGCCCTTGACGAACAAAGCTTGCAGCAAGATCGCGAAAAAACGAACTCACTAGTGGCAATGATGGCAGCCCAAATGGGTATTCTAGCTAAATTGGCTGAGAAGTTGAGCAAACAAAAATCAAATTCGTTTGATTTTGATATTTATGAATGTTCGCTTTGCAAGTACTGTTCAATACTTGGAGGTGCCAGCTTAAACAGCTTAGAAGTTTGACTTCCATAGCAGCACGTGTGCACGTTCGCTAACAAACCACCCACAGTGTACATCTTCCCAGCTCTTTGCAGCAGCAATTTCTGATTTTGTGGAAGTCCACGAACGCCCAATATCTGGCGATCTTACCAAATCCCCATTCAACACTTGCTCGAGTTCTGCTCATCCGCTTGTTGAACTCTTTCGCGTCAGCTGGAAGCACCGCTCCTTTAAAAGGGGCTACGTGATGGTTGTTTTGTGTGTAAGCCGGATCTCCGTACATTACGAAATGTTTTTTCTCCGCAGGTAAGGTAGGATTCAGCCATCTCAAGTAGCCCACTTTGCTTGAAAATAAAAGCGTCGTGCCGCGTTCTGGGGAATGGGCCACTGAGATGAATTATTAAGCCATCTGGGGCCAGCACGGACTGGTACTTCAAGGCATGTTTTCTCTAACAACAGCATTTACGATTTAAAAGTTAGCAAGTAGAAATGACTAAAACCAAGCAATTTGCACACCTTATGACCATTATAAACGTACTTCTGGTTCTTACCAGGACGACATATTCCACGAAAAGTGTCATCAATGAAGCCTATGCACGTGCGAAGTGGAGCGCCCTTAGAGTAAATTGCGTCCGCATATGCGGCAAGCGTTGACTCCGTCAAACGGTGGTGGTCGTATTGCAGGAGATGCTTAAAAGTGGCATACAAAATTTCTAGGACATCGTTCGATATAGTAGAAATTGCGGTCTTGTCCCGGCCGAATAGGTCCTGAAGGTCGCTAAGCCGTGCAGGGTAGGCCATACGCCGGAGGAAAATGCTTAGAGCTTCGAATGCTGAGATGTGATAGCGTTGCTTGGTGGGAAAAGGGTCGGGGAGACGGAAGTGCGCGACGAGCGCCACAAGATCGTCTTTCGCGAAGTGTTGTTATGGCCGTCAGTTTAGAAGTGAGCTGTCTCGAGGTGGACAATTGACGAGGTCGCTACAGAGCCTCGTACATGTCCACCTTACAGCCACTCGTTCACATCCCTCGGCAACTTATACTTCGTCTTTGTATGCACTGACTTCTTTTCCATAGTAAGTGACCGTTTAGACACCTTTGACCAATAATACCATACTTCATGTAGTTAGCCAATACATGGCTTGACACTCCCACTAAAAGTGGACAAGTGCTCTTACTTCAGTTTATATCTTTCACTGCAGAGATGTGCCTTTTCGTATTGCAATCTTTTGGAAGTGGATGCCATCAAAGATATCCAAAAAGATACCCGATGACTGTTCAAAGTCATATCCTATGGTCTACCCAACCAACAGATGCCAATCTTAAGATCTTCAATTTGACTAGTCGCATGGCTATCTAAATGGTCGCCTGTTTCGGATGTGCCCTTTTGCTAGGTCACGATCTTAAGATTTCGCAATTCTAACTAGTCACATGATAGTCATCGCTTTTAGATATGCCTTTTAGAATAAATCTTAACGAAAGCGATCTTTTGAGCTATCGCTGGTGCTCCGATTTCTTCTTGCTCACATTCTATTTTGCATTCTACAGTTCGGTTTGACTTGGAGTCATTGTTCTCCTTTTAAACCCTCGGGGGGGGGGGGGCTAGCGCGGACACAGTAACAACGCTCAGGCTCTGCCTGCAGTAGGACCAACCAGAGGCTATGTGAGGCGGCCAGGCACAAATCTCTTAAACCATGATTGAGGTTTACCCCTCCCCCCTCGACGCTGCGGTCAGCGAGCCCTCTTGCTGTGTTTACTAAGTTATATCATGCCGCGTTAGTCTAGTCTTTAACCACCACTGTTATGCTACTGAATGTCTTAATCAATATGATAGCGTTAAGTCTGTGTGCTCCCATGTGTATAACCTCAAGTCTTATTTTATTACCTTGGGCACTTCAACTTCAACGTATGTCTGCATAAACACGGCCAATGGCCTTTCGTTCTGAATATGCCTTTGTGTTCCTTCAACACTGAATGATTTGGTCGAAACAAATAAGAATCGCTTTCGGCGAACTTATTATTATTGAGATTTTTAAAGTTCTGCTTGTTCGATCCCAAGATTTTTGACACCCATTAATTCCCGTAATTTTTCAAACTGTAATTGTGGCAGTGCTTTAGTCAGGGCGTCAGCTACCTTGTCTTTAGTGTTGCAATATTTTACCACAATTCTTCCTTTTTCATGAATTTCCCTTGAATAAAGACTCTTAGTTTCAATGTGCTTTGTTGGGGAATGGTTAGCGGGATCTCCCCCCCCCCCCCCAGGGCAAATATCTTCACGATCGGTAGCCATTGTGGGACATCCTGCCTTGTAGTGATCTGGCTGACCACAATAACGACACGTTCCTGGTGGTGCTTTGCGTTTCTTTGGGTTGTGCTGACGAATAGCGTTGATCGTCACTGGCTGACGGACAGTCCCAATTTCTTTCCTTGACTTTTCTCCGAAGACACGAGCCACTGCTGCTTCCACCTTGTCAATCGTAAAACCTTCCGGACTCAGTGCGATTGAGCTGGCCCAGAACTCGCTAGGTAGCTGGGAGAGCACCTCTATGCATAGCCACGATTCAGTGACCATGTCTTGATTGATCAACGTTCGAGTCTTACGGTTGGTGTAGTTTCGCTCTTTCTTCAGTTGTGCGAAGAGCGTTCGCAGATTCTTCCAGTTGGAATTCGTCATCCGAGTCCACTTATTCTTCAGTTGGATCAGGCCACCAGCATCTCCTTGACCGTACGACTGCTCCAGCAGTTTCCACACTTCACATGGATTTCATCTTCGAAACCGTCTCAGGTAACATAGACAGGAATGAATGCGGTAACGTCTGGTTGAAGAGGTTACGCATGCCCGTTATCGCTCGATTGTAGTACACTAAGTGCCAACGGAGGTTCTTCTTGTCTTCCTCATCCTCAGACGGGTCGCTGACGTAGATCACTGGCTTCTCCGGTGTCCCAGTGAGGAAGTCCACCATCGTAACCGTAGGATCTGGCTGTCCCTTCTCGAGGGTCTTAATCTCATGGTCATGATCCAGTTGCTGGACATGAGTCAGCACCTTGTCTTTCCACATGGTGAACTCACTTTTGTTGCCGTTGAACTTCTCGGGTCCGAGTGGTGACCTCGCCTTGGCTTGGTTGTCACTTATCGTGTAACGGCTTGCGGCGGACGTAACTGTAGCCACACTTCAATAGGTCTCAACTCGGGTGAGGACAGCCATGACCGCCAAACCGTCGTCGTCGCTGGAGCTGTCACTGTCCATCAGAACCAAAGTGACAGCTGCACAAGACTATAGTAACAAATCATCCCTCTTAAAACAGTTAATCTTCATTGTTCTTTTCACAGTAAAAATCACGGTAGCACAAGCTCTCTATTATAATAATCACATTTTACTGTAGCAATTTCAGAAACGTGAAATTCGTTTCTAATTCGTGTCTTCTTGGTAGTCAAAGTTCACTCTTGTGATTTTGTGTACAACACACGCATTATGTGGGCAAACATAGAATAGAGCGAGAGTCTGCTGGCCACCCACTTGGAGAGGCATACAAAGTCCAAGTGAGTGACGGGTCCTGAGCGCGGGTTTGATCCCTCCTCCAGGCATCCAAAACCGAACAACACGCACACAGAGGAAGACCGCGAAACTCGATCGTTTCGCCCGCTTTCCTTGTTTCTCGCCACATCTACGCGCCGTAGACAACAAACACTTATCAACCATGGCTGACGTGGAGGACCGCAAGCCGACGTAAGCTCACCGAAACGCTTATCTCACCGCACTTCCCAACGCGTCATTAACGGTTTTGTGAATCTTACAGTGAGAACGTCGAGGAAGCTCAGGAAAACGAGCAGGTGCAGCTCAATGAGGGCGACATCGAGACGAACTGGGACGAGGTGATCGAGACCTTCGACGGCATGGACTTGCGCGAGGACCTGCTGCGCGGTATCTACGCCTACGGTTTCGAGAAGCCGTCTGCCATCCAGCAGCGCGCTGTGAAGCCCATCCTTCTGGGCCACGACTGCATCGCCCAGGCTCAGTCCGGTACCGGTAAGACCGCCACCTTCGCTGTGTCGATCCTGCAGAAGATCGACATCAACCTCAAGGAGACTCAGGCTCTGATTCTCGCCCCCACGCGCGAGCTGGCCCAGCAGATCGTCAAGGTCGTGGTCGCTATCGGCGACTACATGAGCGTGCAGGTGCACGCTTGCGTCGGTGGTACCGCTGTGCGTGACGACATCCGCACGCTGCAGCAGGGCGTGCACATCGTGGTTGGTACCCCCGGCCGTGTGGGCGACATGATCAACCGTCGCGCTCTGCGCACGGACGAGGTCAAGATGTTCGTGCTGGATGAGGCCGATGAGATGCTGTCTCGCGGTTTCAAGGACCAGATCTACGAGGTGTTCCGCTTCCTGCCTGAGAAGGTGCAGGTGGCTCTGTTCTCGGCTACCATGCCCCTGGACGTGCTCGAAGTGACTCATCGCTTCATGCGCGAGCCCATCCGAATCCTCGTGAAGCGCGATGAACTGACCCTTGAAGGTATTAAGCAGTTCTTCATCGCCATCGACCGCGAGGAGTGGAAGTTCGACACGCTCTGCGATCTGTACGAGACGCTGACCATCACACAGGCCATCATCTACTGCAACACGCGCCGAAAAGTGGACTGGCTGACCGAGAAGATGCAGTCCAAGGACTTCACCGTGTCAGCTATGCACGGTGACATGGAGCAGCGTGAGCGTGACATCATTATGCGTGAGTTCCGCTCGGGCTCGTCGCGTGTGCTGATCACCACGGACCTGCTGGCCCGTGGTATCGATGTGCAGCAGGTGTCGCTGGTCATCAACTACGACCTGCCCACGAACCGTGAGAACTACATTCACCGTATCGGTCGTTCGGGTCGTTTCGGTCGTAAGGGTGTGGCCATCAACTTTTTGACGCACAACGACGTGCGATACCTGCGCGACATTGAGCAGTTCTACAACACGCAGATCGACGAGATGCCCATGAACGTCGCGGATCTTATTTAAGAGAGCCCTCCAGTGAACGTTCCTCAGCGAGGCTGCGCGCGCTGCTGCGCTGCCGAGCCGTCGTCTGCGGCGGCTTTGAGCTTTGGAGACGGACGGCGAAGTAAGTGAGAGACGACGGTGAAGTGTGTTGCGCACGCGGGCCAACCAATGTAGAACCAAGTGTTAGGAGCAGTAGGGGAACGGAGGGGGTCGACGAGAGTGGTTGAAACAAGAGGCGAAAAGGACGGCGGACAAGGAGAGAGTGTGCGCGTTAAAGAAAAAAAAGAGGAAGGGGGCTGTGTGTCTTCTTGTTTTGTTTCGGAAAATGCTGTTGCCTTTTGCTGCTTAGTGGCGGTGGCGTACGTTGTTGTTGACTCCGTTGTCGTGCTGGAGATCGTCATCTTTTCCAACATGGCTTCAAGAAATCAGATTGCAAAGCTTGATAAGCAATTCTCCCGAGCTGAAGCTGCGGCGGCGACATGCTCTACTGCGTCGGTAATCATTACCACCCCGACGTGCTGGTGCTCCTCTTCCTGCTCTCGCAACTCTGTATCCGCCGAACCCATGCGTAAGACAAGCGAGTCCAGACAGCTTGGTGAAGTCCAGCCATGTCCAGAGCGATGATTTGTTGCGCGGTTTTTTAACCAATCATCACCAAGAGACACTCCCGACACTCGATGTTCTTCCACTTCAGCATTCTCCACCAGCAACTGGCGCCTTCCCCCTCCGTCTCCTTTAAACATGAGCGAGCCCGTGCCCAAGCAGCCCGAGGAGACCACCAATCTGTATGAGGTGCTGGGTGTGGAGAAGACGGCCAGTGAGCTGGAGATTAAGACAGCCTACCGCAAGCTGGCGCTCAAGTACCACCCAGATCGAAACGCCGGATCAGTCGAGGCCGCCGACAAGTTCAAGCAGGCCAGCGCCGCCTACGCCATACTGAGTGACCCCAACAAGCGACGCCAGTACGATGTGGCGGGCGACAGTGGCAAGGATATGGAGTTCGAGAGCGTGGACGTCGAGTCCATGGGCGGCTTCGGTCGTGTCGTGGGTGCGCTCTTCACCAAGATCGGTATGCCCATTCCCACGCAGATCTCGCAGACTGTGCTGTCGGCTGCGCGCGACCTGTGCGATGAGCGCAACAACTCAACGCAGCTGCCGCAAGTCACTCAAATGGTCTTCGGAATGGAGCGCCACGCCAAGGTGGACAAGCAGGACGCGCACTTCTATAAGCTTCAGGTGGACAAGGACCGCGAGTCCGTCGTCTTCATGTGTCGCTCGGCCAGTAAGAGCAAGTTTAAATTGGTCCTGTTCGACCAGCACGGAGCTGTGCGGATGGTGCAGGAGTCGGTCAAGAAGGCGCGCTGCACCGCCGCCGACATGTATCTGTCCAGCACTGTGGAGCTCATGGACCTCAATCCGGAATTGTGGCCTGGAGCCAACAGCGACTCGGAACTGCCGGAGATCTTCAGCAAATTGTCACTCTTTGAGGTGCGACGCACTGTGCCGCTCGAGAAGGGCGAGCATTTGTTCTGTGTCTACGGAGACAACTGGCTGTCAGCCGTCAAATACTCGATCAAGTGTCTGAAGATCGACGAGCAGTCGCCGGCGCTGCGCAGTATCCAACAGAGTGAACACGAACTGGCGGGAATCAAGCACGATCTGGACGCTCTTCAGAAGGAATACGTGGCTGCTAAGAAGGCGTTCGAGGAGGTTTGCGGGCGTGTGGAGGCCAAGCAGATTCGCACGGAGGAGCTGCTGCAAGAGCGCGAGCAGTCGTACGAAGCATTCCTGGCGGGATGCGACCCCAACCAGGCTGTTGGTCCATTTGATGAATCGCGTGGATCCAACACGTCGCAAAATGGACAAAAGGGATCGTCGAGCGAGTCTGCCAGCCCCGCTGGTGGCATCCGCAACATCTTTGGCGGGTTTCAGAACCGCTTCTTCGCGGGCAAGGAGCGCACGGGGTCCATGGACGCTGCCAGCAACGCGTCTTCCCACAGTCATTAATGCGTGAAAATAGTGACACATAGATGCAGTGCGACCTCGGCCCGAGTGAGGAAGATGGAGACAACACTAGGTAGGAAGGATATCGAAGGAGGACGCGTTCAGGAAGTGGTGATATGGATTGACACATTTTAGAAATTAGTAGTTGACGCTGGTTATGTTTTACAGCTTCGTATCCTTTTCAGTATCTTTGCTCGAGGCTTAGTAGTCATCCAGCAGCCGCTGGCGCTTGGGGTCAATGGAGTCGTCAAGTTTCTTTGCCATGCAGTAGGCGTGTGCGATCCAGGGCACGAACGCTGCGGCGAATAAAAATTGGCCTAGAAAGAAGGCCGTGCCGAACATGGGCAGCTCTACTGCAAGAGCATTGTAGAATCTTGCTAGCTGCGTCATGCGGCAATGTGTCGGCTGACCGCCAGACTTGGCTGCAGCTGCAGCGGCGTTGGCTGCCTCCTGTAAAGTGCAGGGCATGACGCGCCCGGAGACATCCGCGAACATCTGATGCCCGAAGGTAGCGTACTGCGGCGCTAGAGTGAGCAGCGCAAACAGTCCCACCATAGCAAGCTGCATCAATACCAGCGACAACATCGTCATCGTGGCAGCAGTGGTAAGTCGCGGCTGCAATCGTCCAAGCCGGAAGCACAGGAACTGCAGACCGTGGCGCTTGAGTACTATCAATGAAATCGTGAACAGGTACACGAAAAGCACTGCGAAGACCACATAGTCCAGCGGGAAGACTCGAGATGCAAGAACCAACAGCAAATCCATCGGATTTGGAAACTCGGGCGCATTCAAGAGGAACCCCCGCTCGAAATTGGAATGCGCCATCTTGTCGATGCTTGTGACGAGCATTGAAACCACGATCAGCAGCGACAGGATGATCAGAACGACGCCAATGGGGATTTTCCAGCAAGACAACTTGCCAGTTAGTGCGAATCTCTGTAGGTTAGCATTCAGCACCTCTCGACGCTCTTCCAGAAGCGTTTCACGCGTCTTCAGCTGCGATAGTCGCTCCTGGTCCGCTCCACTCATCTGCTGCTCGACAGCATATCGCTGCAGAATTGTCTCTTTTGTTTGTTTCGTTGCTTGAGTCTCCATCGCATTCTCCTGAAGCAGATCTTCAAACGTCGTCATATTTTCATCAATACTGTGGTCTTCCATCAACAGCCCCACAAGCGGCACACTGGCTAGTCCTCGACTGCACACAAACAGCCACAGGTACATCCCTGTAAGCGCCAAAATCCCCACTAGTAGTCGCAGAAAAGTCTCTAGATCCGACGAAAACTTAAGCAACGGTCTTAACCAGTCGATATCAGAGCTAGCAGGCTTGCCGCAAAGCAGCACCACCATGAGCATGATCAGCAGAAACGAAAGTCCCAGCAGGAAGCACGCGGTGCGCTTGATAGCAGCGTAGAGTCGGCTCCGGGCGGAAAACTTGAGCGTCAAGTGTGCAATCTCCGTTTGCTTGGCGTAATTGTAAGCCAGCGGTGCTCCAACGAAGGAATACAGCGCCAAGGCTGCGAAATAGACCTGGTACATCACTCGGAGCGCCCGGACGTTCGATGGCACATGCGGTAACGCGTTCTCAAGCAGATACACGTCCACAGGGGCCGTGAATAAGCACAGCAACGCTATATAGAGCGCCAGGATGCAGACGCCATTGACAAAGCGCGAGGAAACGGTGAGCGGCGCCGCGCTGAGTGTGGAAGTGCCAGCGAAGGCTGCGAGCGACGAGGACGCGCCGTGTTTGGGCTGTGCGTAGAGAACCAGCGCCGTGCTTAGGAGGAGGAGAACCAGCGCTACGCTAGCGTACAGGAGCCACACGAGGAGTGCCGAGGAGTCCATGGAGGCTGCGCTCATGGCCCGAGGAGCTGTCGAGAAGATGTTCCGCTTTGAAGTGATTCGGGCTCGATTTGAAGAAGAACGGATGCGTGGTGTGGTGTACACCACTCTTTATGCTGTTACATGGGTTTGGAAGAGATGCGTGACGGAAGCATCAGCAACGAGAGATTCTGTATGGAGGCGGACCTGCTGCAGAAGTGGTCGCATGAGCTGGCGAGCAAGCAGGCCGTCGGGTGTGGCAAATGTGTGGCGACGTGGGAGTGGAGACACGGTAACAGACAGGTGCGCTGCATTGATATAAGGAAGATGATGTCGGGAGTTGTTGACTTGCGATACAACGTTAAAGCACTTGGATGGAAACTCGTACCTCGTCTCGACAGGGAATGTCCGCCAGTATCGCTCTGATGCAGGTGCTGACAGTGTGACAACCACCAAGGAGTTGGGTGGAGATATTGACGAACTGCTGCTGGATGAAGAGGTGGGCACGATCACTTCAACATGAGAACAAAACTATCGATACGCCGCTACACAATGCGATAGTTGTCTCTAACAGGCGGGTTTGATGTTGCTCAGGACAATTGGATGGGTGACAATGAAGCTCAGACGACGGTGTTGCAATCCGGTGATGTTGAGACAGCGCTGCTCGAGTTCCACATCATCTACCACACAATCTTCCAGACGCCGGTGCTGTACTTTCGAGCCCTGGCCGTCGATGGAACTCCGTTGAACACCAATGCAGTCACACGTGACGTGCAGTTCCCTGGTTCCAACGGGCGATCGACATTTGTCGCCATGGAAGAGCATCCCGTCCTGGGCAAGCCGTTCTCGTTCCTGCATCCATGCGAAACTGCAGCAGCCATGCAGCTTCTCCAAGCTCAACTCCAATCTAGCAGTACTGCTGAAGTGTCACCGGATTCGGAAGTGCCTCAGTATCTCACGAGCTGGCTCAGCTTGGTGCAGCCACTGACAGGCATCTCGCCGCTCGACTATTATTCCGTATGATAGGCTTTCGCAATTTTACTTTGAATTTAGCGCCATTTTTCTTCTTCAGAAAAGGCGCAAATGGCAGAGGACGCGGCGCGTCCCCGCAAGAAGTACGCATCGTACGTTGCGCTATAATAATTGCATGGTGAACTCACGTCGATGTGTTCTGTGTCTTCTACCGTCCAGACAGCGCGTTGGGGGCGTCCCGCCGCCAGCGACAGCCAGCACTCGAGCCAAGTTCGCGTTCGGTTCGCGGCTTCCTGACACTGGTACGAGCGTGCTGAAGAGCAACGGAAAAGCTAAACTTCATACTTCGATTCGGACGCGTCACGAACACGACGTGCGGTCTACAGTGAACCCCAGGAAGAGGAGAAGGCCCATATCACAAGATGAGGACGAAATGACGTCCGATGCGAAGACCTCGCATCGACCAGTGACAGTTAAGACGGCGTTGCCTCGTCAGGGCAGCCGCCTACCTGCTCCGACGAAAGTACCAGATCTGGTGAGCGGTTCTCATTTGCACACGAAATCGCCGTCGAACCTAGCAATCAGACACAAGAAGCAGGAATCGACAGAACAGCGAGAGTTGGTTGCCGACATGGGTGAGTGTGCAGGAAGTTGCAGCGTGAGAGACGCTGGAGCTTTATTTCCGATGTTGATTTCGTTTTAAAAATTATGTTGAAGCTGCGACGGAACCCGAATTCTGGATCACGCGTCGAAAAATGGTGGAGGCGGCGCTGGAAGAGCTGGACGCGATCGAGTACGTTTGGAGATCACATACCAACATACAGCGATAGTTGAAGCGCAACTGCTGACTCAGATTGTTGATGCTGACGTTGTACATGTGCAGGCACCGGGTCAAGGCGATCATCTAGCGGCCCACATACCACATTGCTTTTGAGTAGCTAGTACCGGTAAGCTTACAGTATACTTATGCATAGCTCCTTGCTGTGACCTCACTACCAAAATACATCAAACCTAATGAGTGGCATAAATGTGATGCTTTCAGTCACGCTCGCATTCTCGCGCATTTCGGGTTTGTTCCTCGTCGAGCAGCACAAGATAGCAGACCTACAGAAACTAAAAGATGCTGGCATCACCGTGGCAGGTTCGTCGCGCTAAACGCGTTGTACATCTGGCGGTGGGCAAACTGATCATCTTTTTGGTGTCATTCAATCCGCAGAAATATCAATTGGCGCTGCAGACGAATCCACTACGGTGCGTTTTCATACGATGCAAGCACCTCCGAAAGTATTTCGCAAAATTATTCGAGGTAGCAGTACTCACGAGTCATGATCTCTGTAATGCTGCTATCAGGACGAAGGCAGTGACGTCTGCGGGGGTGGCGATGCTAGGAGAAGTTCTAGGTACGGGCAAGCGTTGAATGCTTCCGGGTGAGATGGTTGTCACAACCAAATTTTGTGCTGACGTTGAGTAATGATTTTTTGTCGTTGCTGTCAGGTCATGTGCTGAAGCATAAAACGCTGCGTGTACGTAAAGCCACAGATTTACCGTGGACTTCGCGAATAATCCTCGATGACTTCGATAACTTGCAGGGTCTTTCACCTCGGCAAATGCTCGCGTTCTTTACGTTTGGGTGGGTTTAGGCTGAAAGTCCGCTACTGCGTTTGATTGACTCAGCGAGTTCTTTTCGTTTGTGGTTGCAGCGGTGTCGTTACTGGCCCGGTGTTGCACTTCTGGTACGGGTATCTCGAAACCCAACGCGTGACGAAGGAGAAATTGGTACTAGTACAGTAGATTGCACAGCTACACCATGTAGGGCACTTGTTTTACCAGCTAAACGGCCACTTTGCACTGTACAGACCCCCAACAAAAAGCTACTGCTAGACCGCCTACTCTTCACACCGCCCATGGTGGCATTTACCATTTTCTCGGTTCGTTACAGAATTATGTGTCTGCGTATTGCCTCCTAAATAGCTGCTAACGTGTGAGGTTCATGTTAGCTCGGTGTTATGCGTGGCTCAAGCCCCAAAGCCTCGCGCGAAAATCTCTCTCGCGTGTATTGGGGCGTGCTGCTAATGAACTGGAAGGTGTGGACGCTCACGCAGTGGTTGTCCTTCCACTACGTCCCGCCGCAGTTTCGCGTGCTATGGGGTACGTTGCGAAATTTTCTGCTGGTGTGGAGACGTCTCACTCATGTATGGTTTTCCGTTGGGAACAGGCAACGGCGTTGCGCTCTGGTGGAACTCGTACCTGTCGCTCACGCAATAATAATAACTGGTAGGCAGAGACTGCACACACCTTGACACGGCTGGCACAGGAATTATCTTGTGTCTCGGAAATGGCTACATCCAGTGCAACTACAAGATAACCATCACTCTACAAGTCGCAGTTTTTGTCAAGTCGATACAGTTCTGTCGAAGTCAATATAACTGGAAATGCGATTTCCCCGTTCTATTTCTTCTTGGATTCGGGAAGTGGTCATATCTCATCGACATTCTTTACGATAGGTTCAGCGGACCCCACATCGTGGTCGCAAAACCATTCCATTTCCACTGTGGCATTCCTTCACTTGCCAACAAGTGCGGCGCCGATACTTCGTGACCGTCCGCGCCCCGCACTCTCCCAACCATGGCCAAAGCCCCACAGAGCCTGCCGTCACTGGCTGCGCTGTGCGTGGCGCGTTTGGCCATGGGCGCTCCGCAGCGCGCACTGCTCAGCATTCTTCGGTGAGTTTCCCACGTCCGTCTTGGATCTAAATGTGCTGACTGGCTTCTAACCAATTGATGCAATGCACAGTCGCCTTCCCGAGGAGCTGGTACTGACGCTGTTGGCCGACATGATTGCGTCCAAGACACTGACGGATGACCGCCTCGCCGCCTTCTTTATGATTTCTCGTCGCGTGCTGAACCTCTCGGGCTGTTGCGCAATCCGTAACTCGATCCTACGCCAGATCCCCTTCCGCTGCCCGGAGTTGGTACGGAAACAGTTTTTTATGGTGGCGAAGAGATGAAGATACTGACTTGATTGGTGGTGTTATGCAGCGATGCCTGGATCTGTCGAACTGCCCTCAAGTCACCAACACGGTGATCCGTGCGGTGCTGCAAGGTTGCTCCAACCTGCAGACGCTGCAGCTGGATGGATGTCGCCACATCACCGACGCCGCGTTTCAGCCGGATCACTCGCCGTTCTACGCGCTACACGCGTGCACGTCACTGAAGGTTGTGAGCTTCGCGCGCTGCTCGCAGTTGACCAAGGACCTCGTCCTGTTCCTGGTTAAAGCCTGCCGATCGCTCATTGACATTAATTTTTCGCGTTGCAAGGCGAGTAGCTGACAAAAAGGGAAACTAATATCGTGGATGGTAGCTAACAGTATCCGTGTTATTTTTTTTGCTTACTGCAGCGCATTCATGACGACGCGATCCACCTGCTGCTTCGCTCGGCGACCGACCTGCAACGACTGAATTTATCCTTCATGGACATTTCGGACAAGGCGTTCACAACGGAGCCGTCGGACCAACGCAACGGCTTCTACGCCATGGGTCGCGCTCTGCGCGCCATCGACCTCACACAGAGCAGCATCACTGACGCCACGCTATTTGCTCTGGCGAAGCACTGCCCACAACTCGAGGAAGTGAAGCTCAGCTGCTGCAGTGAGATCACGGACGTAGGTATCGAAGCGCTCGTGCGCTCCTGCAGGTGCCTGCGCACGTTAGACCTGAACAACTGCGCGTTGGTCACTGACCGCGGTGTGGGTATGATCGGAGCCTACGGCCAACGGCTGGAGCGCTTGAACCTGTCGTGGTGCATGAACATCACCGACAAGAGCGTCGTGGATGTTGCTCGCGGCTGTGAGCACTTGCAGGAAGTGCTGCTGGTGTGGTGCACGCAGCTTACGGATGCCTCGATCGACGCGTTCCTGCCTGATGAGGAGTCGACTTCAGAGGCAGTAGCGAGGGCGCAAGGTCTTAAGCTCAACTTCAGCGGGTGCAAGGGGATCAGCGCCGATCACATAGTGATCGCTCGCACGAAGGGGCTGGAGATCGTCACCGGCGCTTGACGTCGAAGCGCCAGTGCGCCCCACTCAGGGAAGCAGCCGCGCACTTTAGATGTCCACAGGTGTATAGCTATCTATTTATTATGCACGAAGTGTACGAAAGGTGAGCACGTTGTTTGCCATCAAGTTGCCTGTAATCTGTGACGTGTGTGCGTTCCAATAGAAATATTTCTAAAATACAGACGTACGTATTTCTATAGCCGGACTGGCGTCCCCACGTGGCAATTACTACTTTGAAGCTCCCGATTGCATCATGTCTTGGCGGCGCTTCGACCTCAACGTCAAGGGCGTGGAGGGCATCCAGGAGCGCACCATCGGCGGAGGCGTAGTGACGGTCGTGAGCTGTGTGGTGGTGGCCTTCTTGCTGCTATCCGAGTTCTCCGTCTGGTGGACGGTGAGCGTCACGCACCGCATGCATGTAGACACGGACCCAGTAAGTGTGATGCGCTCATTATTCTAGCTATTACGGCGGCAATAACTGTACCTAACGCCTTAAATATTGCTCGGGAAGCAGCAAGACTTCCCTATCAACATTGAAGTGGACGTTTCCTTCCTCCATGAGGCCTGCACAGGTGATAGATAACATGAAAATGATGTCTAAAGTGACGTAGACAATGGATGCTAAACAACATTTTCTATTGGCAGAGGTGGCGATGGACGTGAGCGACTCCAAGGGCCACAAGGAGATTATGCTCAAGAAAGACATCCAGGAAGAATCTTTTGGAGAGAACGGCTGCAGACTCTACGGCTCGGTGCAGGTGCAGAAGGTGGCGGGTGACTTGTCCTTCGCGCACGAGGGCTCGCTCACCGTCTTCTCCTTCTTCGATTTCCTCAACTTCAACTCTTCCCATGTAGTCAACCACCTGCGCTTCGGTCCGCAGATCCCAGACATGGAGACGCCCCTGATCGACGTCAGCAAGATCCTCACAAAGAACTGTAAGGAGATATTCGTGACTGCTGTCTGTGGCTGAGCTAACGGTGTTTGATATATTGAGCGTTGTAGTGGCGACGTACAAGTACTTTGTGAGTGTCGTGCCTAGTCGCTACGTGTATCTGAACGGCAGATCGGTCACAACGTTCCAGTACTCGGTGACGGAGCACGAGACGAGCTCGAGGGGTCCGAACGGCCAAGTGTCGTTCCCTGGTGTCATATTTTCCTACGAATTCTCTCCTATTGCTGTGGAATATATTGAATCCAAGCCGTCCGTACTGCACTTCCTCACCAGTACCAGTGCCATTGTGGGAGGTGTCTTCGCTGTCGCACGCATGATCGACGGTGCAATCTACAGCGTCTCCAAGAAGGTCGATTAGATATGCTCAATAGCCCAACTCACGTCGGCAATATACGGCTGCAGCAAGTACACAAAATGGCTGAGTATGTCGCCACTACTTTGTCGACCTAATACGACGTTGCAGTTTTGTTTCATGTTAGGGAATCGACACATATTGTACATTTGCTGCTCATCACTCCCCAATCTTACACTACCTCTTGGACATTATTGTATTCTGTCGGCCGGGGCTTCATCGAGTTCTTCCTTACAACCTCAAGTCGCTGTTGCAGTTGCTCCTCTCTCGAGCGATCCGACTTCTGTCCGTCCGATTCGTCGTCATCTCCGCTGCCTACCAGATCGTCATGGAGTGATGATACTAGTGCCATGGCTTGTTGGTCAGGTAACTCATTAACCACAGCAGCCACATCTCCAAGAATCTCTTGTGCGAGGTTTCTCTTCTGCTCTCGTGTATCAAACACAATGGCAGCGTAGGCCAATGCAGTTTTCTCCACTACGCGGACGACAGCAGCTAGCGGCAAGAGTCCCAGCACGTACAGGTGGAAGCTCGCACCGATGTAAGTGCGGAAAGAATGAATGCCGCTCTGGTTACACTCTTTTCCACGATACGAGTGCTGGCTCAGCGGTTTGTGGTTGCGAATCACGTCGTGGATCAGCACAGCTGATACCGCGTACAAGTGCGGATTCTTCAGCAGCTCCTTGCCCAGATCGATGTCGCCCTGGCCGTTGTCACCCACGAAAACAAACCGGTGCTCTGCAAATACGCGCTTGAATCGAACAAAATTCTGTAATGTAAAAGAAATTAGCAGATGGTCTTAAACGCACATGTGAAAAGCCTCACGCACCCGAAGTTTTCCTGACGCAATGCGCTGCGACCCCCACATATTGGCGAAGCGGCCCATTAACACTGGAAAGATAACAACACGAAGCATTATGTTAGGAAGAAGTACGCCCCACAAAACGATTCTACATCGTTACGTACGTGTAAAGTGCTGGAAACCGCACGCACGAAGCTCTTGTAGAGATCGTTTGCGTAAAAATTCAGGTCTCGCAGTGAGGAAGGCCACGCGCTGCACATCCTTCGACCCGGCAGTTTTTCCATCCTCTAGGTCGTCGTCGTCATCGCTGTCTTCGTGTTCGTATCCACTGTGTCGGTCAGCAGTGTCAGCAGAGATTGTAGCCGAACGCCGAAGCAATTCCTGTGCAAATTGATGAACGCCTGGGTATACCGTAAGCTCTGGGTAGCGCGTGTCGAAGAGGGCAGCCAGCATCGTGTCGTCAATGTCACTACATACATCATTCAACAATAGTCAGTTAGCCTGATAATCCACGCAAACCAGTGGTAAAAAAACTCACCACAACAGCTTGATCGGTGCGAAAAAATTCGGTGATGCGCGGAGTGCCGCTGCTTCCGCCTCGAAGTGCTTTAGAATAGCCTCGCGCTCTGTTTCCGACCGAATTCGATGATAGATCAAGTCAAACATGGGAAACTTGGTGTCCACTTTGTTTTTCAACTGTAAACACGCCATGTTCCTTTTGGCACAGAAGCAGTCCCGGATGCACGTAACGACATCAGGCTCTGCCGCGTACTTCTGCAGCGACAAGATGATCGTCGCCAGTGTGTTGACACTCAGCACTGGCAGCTCCAGCCTAGTACTGCAGAAATGTGCAAAGTGTTGTGCCTTGACCTTGGAGTTGAGCAGGCGGTGCATGTCAATCACCTTAATGAAAGCCTCGGTCTCTCGCGGGGTCTCGCATTTCGCCAGCTCCGCGATCGTATCGATGTACAGCGGCACCTTGCCAGTATATCTCACCCCTGCAGCAGCATAACTTATTAGTAAGAAGGGAATTCTTTTTAATATAACTATAACAACAATTGCCACTCACGAGCTTTACGGCCGACAGCCAGCAGCGCCTCGCGTTCCCCGTCCGACTCCGAGACGGAGATGTGCGGTCGATGTGGCGCCTTGAACGACGAGCGCAGCACACGCAGAGGATCCACGCCATGGCACAGCAGCACAACGCAGAAGCACAACAACAGAAGGAACAGGATGATGAACGGCAGCGACAGCTCCAGCTCCCGTGTCGAGTCCATGATCTGCGTGTCACTACAATTAAAAGTGCTCGAAACGGTAGAGGTCGCTGTCGGATTTGTTACACCAGTTTCAATTTGACTTGAGCAAAGTAAGGTAAGAAAGTAAAATATTTAATTACCAGTTGCAAATTTGATTTGAGACAGGTTAAAAGTATGTGGAGCGTAGCTACTCGTCGCTGGGCAGCGCGTGCTGCCGGTTTGCGCCATGCACGCGCGTCTGCATTGGTCGCGAACTTCTCGACGTCTAGAGTTTCGAAGGACGAGAAGCTGGAGGCGCAGGTGAAGAAGTGGCAACAGCAGAAGCCTGAGGATAAGGCCAAGTTCCTGTCCGTGCAGGTGGACCGATCGGCACTCAAGCAGCCGGGTGGTGCGCTGGCCAGCAACGTGCCCGTAGACTTGCCGCAGGGCAAGAGCAAGGAGAACTCCCTGGTGCACGTGCTACGCTCTATGATTGAGGTCAAAGGCCCGCTCACGGTGTCCGAGTTCATGTCCCGTGCGCTGAGCCACCCGGACCACGGCTACTACATGAAGAAAGACGTGATCGGCAGTCAGGGAGACTTCACCACGGCACCCGAGATCAGCCAGATGTTTGGTGAACTCATTGCAGTCTGGTGCGTGGCGACGTGGCAGCAAATGGGCATGCCCAGCCACATCAAGATCGTGGAAATTGGTCCAGGACGAGGTTCACTCATGAGTGATTTCCTACGAGCTGCCAAGTCGTTCCCACCGTTCTACAATGCCATTGAGATCCACATGGTGGATATTAGTCCAGGTACGGCTCATGTATGGAGTAAACTTGATGATAAAGTGTTGACGTTGTTGGGATTGATCTCACTCAGCGATGCAGAAGATTCAGCAGGATACGCTCAAGTGCGAGCCGATCGAGGACAAAACGGCGCCAGAGAACACGATGCGGTTGCCGGATAATGGACCTACCGTTCGCTGGCACGCAGACTTTGCCAACGTGCCGCATGGCCCAAGTTTGATGATCGCGCAAGAACTGTTTGACGCTCTGCCAGTGCATCAGTTCGAGTACACCGACCGGTACGCTTTCTAATGTGTTTTCAAGATAGCGGTAGTATATAGCTGACTGTCTGTTGATTTCGTCCAGTGGCTGGCGTGAGCGCCTGGTGGACATTGACTTCGAGGACGGCGGCGATCACTTCCGCTTCGTGCTGTCACCTGGCCCAACACCGGCGACGCGCGTGTACATCGGGCGCGAGAAGCTCTTTGACCCGTCGACGGCTTTATCGCATGTGGCTGAGACGCATATCTCCGGCGTCGAAGACCTCAAGAAGATGCAAGACACGGTAGTGCAGCGCTTGGACGTTGCGGACGTGACTGGCACGCCTGTGCACACTGCGCAGGCTCAGATCGGTGACAAGATCGAGATTTCACCAGTTAGTATCGCTATGGTGCAGGACATGGCCAAACGCATCTCGCAGTCAGGCGGTGGAGCTCTGGTCGTGGATTACGGCTATGACCACCCGTCGGAACTCAGTCTTCGTGGCATCAAGAACCACGAGTTCGTGAGCGTACTGCGCGAGCCGGGTGATGTGGATCTGAGTATCGACGTGGACTTCGCGACGCTGCGTCGGTTCGCTACAGCTGAATCCAAGGTCAAGAGCTCCGGTCCAGTCGGCCAAGGCACGTTCCTGAAGAACATGGGCATCGAGCACCGTCTGGCAATGTTGCTACAGAACACCAAGTCGGAGCAGATTCAGCAGGACTTGTTCTCGTCGTACGAGCGTCTCGTGGAGCCCGAGCAGATGGGGACAATCTTCAAGGCCATGGCGCTGACACACGAAGATATCGGCCAGCCCGTGGGCTTTGAGGAGATCGCGTCCGAGCCCACTGAGGCGTAGAACCTGTAGCTAGCAGAAACAATAGAGTAAATGACCGACAACCACGTCGATTAAATGAATGAAAGCGCATTCATTTAAGCCAAACAAAGTCGTAATTTATAGCGTTAGCTGCCTAAAACCACTCGAGCACCATCCAAATAAGGCGACTTGCTTACAGCTTGAGGGGACCGTGGTTGGGGCAGTACTTCTCGTGGTTACCGTCCGGCTGGAGCGAGCCGTTGGCGCGCATCTCAGCGTACACCTCGCGCTCGTACTTGGTGAAACCCCACTTCTTGGAGCCCAACACTTTCTGGCGACCAGGGAATTTGAACTTGGCACGACGCAGAGCCTCCACGACCGAAGGGCCAAACGAGTCCTTGGAACGCACCGAGATAATGGGCTGGCCAATGGCCACACGGGCGGCAACACCCGAGGGCTTACCGTAAGCGTGACGCATACCGGTCTGCAGTCTATCGGCACCAGCGCACGAAAGCATCTTGTTGATACGTAGAACCTGGAACGGGTGGCAACGGATGCGCATGTGGAAGTTGTCCTTGCCGCAGTACTTGGTCAGGTAACGGTTAGCAGCAATACGGGCAGCCTCAAGAGCCTCCGAGGACAGCTGCTCCTTCTCGTCGGACACCAGGTGGGCCACGAACGGGAAGGCGTCGACCGAAGCCTTCTTGTTACCGACATCGTAGATGCGGATCTTCGGGTCGGGCACACCACGGCAGAAGCGCGACTTAATGAACGGCTTCTTGTTCTGGAAACGGTAACACTTAGCAGGACGGCGACCCATTTTGACTTATTTGGCAAATACCACAATGAAGGACCAAAGTGGGAGCATCCGTCAGGGGCTCCAGTCCACTCAGTTCGCCACCTTTCTTCACACTGGATTGGATAAAAGATGAGAGAGAAAAGATGGCGATTGGCGGAAAAGAAAAGGAATCGAGAGATTAGGTCCTCCGTTGCAGTGGCGCAAACATACGCGACATGATTGGAAGAAAAGAAGGCGAGGTTGACGCAATCTTCTTCGACCTTGTGATTGGAAGAAAAAAAAACATCCCGATATTCGTGAATGAAGGTCGCCCACTTGGCGTATTTTTACAAAGGACTCCTAAAACCTCCACAGAAGTATGAGGTCAATCCACATATTTGCTAGCTCAGTCCACAACGCCTTGTAAAAATTCATAGCTCAACCAACAAATCCACAGGAGGCAAATCAATCCACCAGATGTCGGATCCTTAGATAGATCTAATTTAAGCCAGCCATAGTCCGAAAAGATGTCAGTTAGCGTTTGACTTTAAATCGGCGAAGACTCACCCAATCATATCCTACAGCAGTCCTTCTTTCAGCCACCACAGGTTTGCCAGCACTTAGCAAACTGACCCCGCTTCCCACTAACTCAACTCATCGTTGTCTACTTAAAGAGTGCGTGCACCTTGGCGGTCCGGCGGACAGAGCACTTTCCCATTTGTTGGTTTGGTACAGATAAACCACCCCGTCCTTTGTCTCTATTTCCGAAGAGACTGACCATGTATGTGTTTCAGTCGCCCCCCAGAATGGGAAAGTCACTCCCGTGGGCGATGCTACATCGACAGGTAACAGAACTTGAATGCCAGCACATTGTGAAAAACATGAAGCATGCAAACAAACACACCATCACTGTCAGCAACACATCAAAGTGTACATTGTGTACTGAACCTGCACCCAACACCATGTGAAACCGGTTTGTGTCGTGTGCTTCAGCAACGTGTGCGTCTGTAAGTGCCAGTGAAAATGGAAGATGCGGCTTTGTAGCAACAGCAGCCTGGTGAATATTTACGAGCTTGGATCTCACGTAGTGAGAGGTCTAACCCACCTTCAGGATATCTAGCATATGAGCAAAAGAAAGCCGCGCACCAGCTAGCCGTGAATGGTCTGAAGCCTGCCCAGATTCGGTGGATAAAATACCGCATCTCCACAAGGTGCAACATTTTATGAGCTACTGCCGAAAGACCGATTTAAACAACACAGACGAATTGGATGCTTTGGAGAAAATCATTAGAGCAAAAGCCTACACCGGACAGGATGAAGACAGCTGCGCGCTTTCATTTTCGTGCGACATGCATTCACATAGACAGCTAGGTGTCGGAGAAGGTACCAACAATAATGCTTTTAGGTCGGCTTTACTACGAAAACGCTCCTGAAACGACTAGATCGTGATCCACGCAGCCTTATTCTTCATTTCGATGCGACATACAAGCTAAATCAAGTACCATTGTCTGTGGAGTCTCGGACCATACCCGCAGCTTTCACTGGGTTGAGCTTATGTTGCGTCTCAGCAAGGAGAGCGTCATTATACGTCTACCTTCGCTTCTCTAGGGTCAATTTACGCTCCTGTTCTAGAGGAGCAATTGGTAGTACACTACGTTCTTGGAGATGCAGATGGGGCGCTGTACATTGCGATGACATCAGTGTTCGCGGATTGCAGGTTGGATATTTTAATTCGCTTTATCACGTTATTGCAAAAGTCCACGAGAGAAGTAGCTGCATCCAACCCGGCAAGCGTATCCTTGTAGTGACTGACATATTTGATATGCATTATGCTAAAAATGCCTCGGAATTCCATGCTAAGAAGCCCTCCGCTGTACGACGGTGGCTTGCGGATCTAGATGTGAAGAAATTTTGGCAAATATTTCCATCAGCAATGGCTGACCGGTAAATTCGTTAAGTGACAATGCTTTCGTACACCAATTGGCTGGGCAACTACAAACAATCCAGTGGAAACTTTTAATGCTAAGCTCAAGAACACTTACACTTTGCAGGAACGTATGTTAATGGGGTCGCTGCTTGGTCAACTGCAACTATGTTGCCGCATGGGGAGTGTATCGAGTGTTGAATTTCATCAGAAAGCCAACGCTAGCGACATACTTCGACGTCGGACAACCGCTCTGGTATCCGTATTTGTATGCGTTTTAGATTCGCTATGGCGGATTCAGCCCCTACAACGACGATGGACATTCTTTTAACCGCCAGATGCTACGCAAGGATGACGGGTCGACTCCTAAAAAAGGATGTGAACCGACTCAGTACCCTCAAATGAGGGCTGTATTGGTGGACAAGGAGTACCAAGGTGCTGGTCGAGTGCTACGAATATATTCAACCAAAGAAACAGACGGGGGGCGGCGCCCTCGACAGCGACGACATTGCCCATAATAGGGCAGTTTCCGCAGATCGTGTTCTCGTCAAGAACTTTTTCGATCGAATGTGCATGCTTTGGAAAGCAACCTACGCTACCATCAAGTCGAACGAGAATCGATTCGATAGTATCGCTCGGCTTTGTGCAGCTCTAACAAACTTTCACGTAGGGTTAATGCCTCTGCAAGCTCGCGACAGTGACGATTACAATATGGTACTGTCAAGGTATCAGTCAATGGGTGAGCGTGTTTGGAAGCAACATGCCAGGGCCCAGTGCCAGTATAGGATGCGCCACCAGCTGCGTTTCCGCCCTGCTCCATACAGCACTCGTCTGCCTGCCTCTCAGCGAGACCCAGTACGAATCGGACGGTTCGTACTCTTTTGCTTTGTAGGACGGCTGCGTTTAGCCCCCAACTTGCTTGCTCCTAGCTTACTACGATAGACATTTGAACAGTGGTTTTTTTGTTCTTACTCTATGCTTAACTTTCCGACTTTCCGTCAAAAATGGATGTAATCAGACTTTGTGCAGCTAGACAGCATCAGGCAGCTACTTCATTGCGGTGAAAAACCACGGAAGTTGCTTGTGCCAGGTGTCCACTTATACCACACCACACGCACCCTTAAACTTCACAATGCACTACAGGGGCTGGAATGTGACGTTCACAGTTATTCGGCCCATCACTCCCTTGGCTCATTTGTAACTGGGTTACACACACTTGGTTACATGGAGGGTTCTCTAACGTTGGTGTAAGACACACCAATGGTTACACTTTGCAGACCACTCGTCTGTATGCATTTAGGCTTCTTATTGGTAGATAAGCATTTCTTTCTACCAATTAGAATAGCAGGGTTCTGACAGCCATCGGATGGCAGAAGACCTTCATATAGGATATCACTTCTAGGAGGAAACCCAATCCAGGCATAAATCATAAATAACTGTTCTCATTTTAACCCAAAACGGCTTTTAGCTTTTCTTATTTTAGTAAATATATACTTTCGGACGAAAGTATAGTTAATCTAAGTTTAAGTAAACTACGCTTCCTCGTACACGTGCGCTAACGCGTAAGCCGAAGTAGTGGGCACCGAGTTGGCCCATTACACTTGTTAGCACTTTGTAGTTCGTCCAACGACCGACTACCTGACTTGTTCGTATGGAATACGAGCAAGGGGCCGAGAGCCAACCCATGGACGGTAATCCGTCCATGCGTGGCCCGAGCGAGTCTACAACGCACATTGCGCGTGCAGACTGCCCCCACCTGTCGGATCCATAGTGGGAGTCACTCCAAAGACTGGCAACAATCATTGGGGAGGCGGCCGTAGCTACGATGCTACGGACGTTGTCACCGACAGAGCAACACGGTGTTGCTCTGGGCTTCATAGTCAAGGAGCAGCGAGATGCTGCTGCCGCTACGACTACGACGGCGTCGTCCGGGACGACACCGCGCGTACAGTCATTGAAACTGCACGTGAGCAACTATGTGGGAAAAGAGGGGGAACCTCTTCTCCGATGGCTTGTCGAGGTCGACACTGCCATTGCAGCTCGACGCATCTTCGACGACCCGTCGAAGGTTGCGTCCGCCAAGACATGTCTTGGCGGACGAGCGAGGAGCTGGGCGTATGGACGCCGGCTCACGGACGCTACGTGCTTCGGCACGTACGCGGAGTTCAAGGAGGAGCTCAGACAAGCGTTTGAGCCTCCTAAAAACGAGTTACGGTCGAGGGCTGAGTCCCTCGACCTGCAGCAAGGTAAGCATGACGTTCATGCTTACGCCCAACGTGCACGGTACTTGGTCGCGAACATCGTGACCAACCCGATTGACGAGGCGACCAAGGTCGTCACGATCATGAAGGGCTTGAGGCATGGTCCCGTCAAGACCTACCTCTTCCGATACTCTCGAAGCTGCGATCACCCTTGTCATGCAAGAGGAATTTAGCCTATGGCAGGCTAAGTTGCATGTGAACGTGCCGAGGATGGCACGTCCGGTGATCAGAACGGGAGGTCCGAAACCTATGGACCTCTCGAACGCTACGGCTGCTGGTCACCAGCAGCGGAACAACAGTAGCGTGCGGTGTTTCCGATGCGGATACACCGGACACTTTGCGCGTGAGTGCACAACGGCTGTGCACAAGGCCGGGGGCCGACGTGGCGATGCCGGGCATCGCCGCGATCAATAAGAAAACGCGCAGAACCAGTAGGGGCGGGGCGCCCTACTGGTAGTACAGTCACGCGTGCCTACAACGAACACGCGACACTGAAGACTGCAGCCCCCAGTGAGAGAGACTCTCACTGCAAGAAGCAAGATGACAAGCCAAATCTTGTCATCCTGAAAATAAGGTCGAAGAGAGAGAACTCTCTTCGTGCTCTGGTAGACTCGGGTGCGTCGAACAACTTTGTTCGACAGCAAAGTCTACCGAAGCTGAACTTCGAGGATGTAGACACACCTCGAAGTGTGTTGGAAGTGCGGCTGGTAACGGCTGCCACCGTGAGGACTGAGAAGCGCGTCGTACGCGTGCGCTTCTCGTACAAACACCGGGTGTTTGTAGAAGACCTTATCTTCTTAGACTTAGACGATAAGTTTGACTTGGTGTTGGGCATGCCGTGGCTTGCACGGCATGATCCAGTGGTCAACTGGGAGAAGCGTACGCTTGTACGCTTCGGACGCAACGCGACAGAGAGCGATGACCCTGTCAGTGTCGCGCATGCACCGCAAGGTGCATCCGATCGCACCATTGAGGCAGCACCATGTGTTGCAGCCTCCGGTGCCCACGCACAAGTCACAACGACTGAGGCAGTCGTTGAATCAGTCTCAAATCAGAAATCAGAAATCAGATTTGAGGTGCGTTCCTACTTCAATGTGCGTATCAACTTTGGGAGTTGATCGATTAAGTATGGAAGAGATTTCAGGTACAAGCAGTAGTTGTAAAGTCGGCGTGTCAGCTCCGGGAGTTGACACGGCCGTGATTTGTTCGAAAATCACGGAAGGCTCCGCCGCAAGGCGTCGAGGTGTCAAGAGCGCAACAACTCCGGGAGTTGATGAAGCGGCAAGCAGTGTTGGCGGTTGCAAACGCCCAACACCGGGAAAGCTTGCGTGCTCGCGTGCAGCCGGGCTGCACGAAGAAGCGATATGCAATCAAGCCGGGCTTGATTGTGTGCGTCCGCGAAAAGAATCCGCCGACGGTTACGACAACGGAAACCCGTCCAAGGCCGGGCCTGGACGAGGAACAAGTGGAGCCGGGCTCCACAAGAAGCAACGACGGCGCAAGCGACACAAGCTGCGCAAGTCTCGGTCCGGGAACGAGACACTACAAGAGATGTCTGCCCGGCAGACATCGGACACGACGTCGAGTGTCGAGACGTTGAACGTCTTGACACGGACCCGTACTGGTCTCCAGTACCGGTCGATGCAACTGGAGAATCCTTCGACGAGTGCGTCGGAGTTGACGTCGCTTTCAGCCATGAGCTGGATGCGCTTCGCGAAGGACCTGTACGATGGACGCATCAAACAGATATGCATCCTTTCGGATCTCGAAAGGATGAAGAGCGAAGCGGAGGAGTTGAGGCAACTCCACGCTGCGAGTACCACTGAGAGTGAGGACACTCTTAGTGCGAAGACGAAGAAGGAGCGCTTCGACGAGCAGAGCTAGGACTCGCTGAAGGCGAGTCCCTTCTACGATGTTCTGCGGGAGCACAAGGATGCGCTCCCGGACGAGATTCCTGCGGAGCTTTCGCAGGACAAGGGCATACAGCACGAGATTGATCTCGTGTCGGGTACGAAGTACTGTGTAACGCGGCAGTGGCCACCGCCGTGAGATCAGGTCAAGGCGATCGACGACTTCTTCTAGAGTCGTCGTCAGGCAGGACAGGTGCGGGAATCGAAGTCCCCGCACAGTGCACCAACGTTCTGTGTCAAGAAGCCACAGGGCGGATGGCGCATCGCTCATGCTTACAACAAGCTGAACGATGCGACGATACCGGCGCAGACGCCGATACGACGAAAAGATGTGATCATCGATTCAATGGCCAAGAGCACCATCTACAGTGCTCTTGATCTGCGCGACGGATTCTATCAGATCCTGATGCGTGAGAGCGACATCGCTCTCACGGCGGTGAGTACTCCAAGCGGCATGCTTTGGGAGTGGCTCGTAATGCCGCAGGGACTGAATAACGCCCCTGCTACCTTCAATATATGTGTGACGCATCTATTGCGCTCGGTGCGCGACTTCGCACCGAGTTACTTCGACGATGTGTTCGTGCACAGCCGGGCTGTGAACGGAAAGACTGACGTTGAGGTGCACAAGGAGCACCTCCGTAAGTTGCTAGGGCTGATGCGTAAGCATAAGCTCTATGCGAACCTGAAGAAGTGTATCTTCGGGGCGATCGAGATACCCAT
This sequence comes from Phytophthora cactorum, assembly GCA_016864655.1. Classification (NCBI taxonomy): domain Eukaryota; phylum Oomycota; class Peronosporomycetes; order Peronosporales; family Peronosporaceae; genus Phytophthora; species Phytophthora cactorum. The sequence goes on from NHQK01000084.1 coordinate 151,488, forward strand.
TCTCGGCATTCTCAGGTGTCTTGTCGGGAAGAACGGCGTACGCCCTGACCCAGAGAAGGTCAGAGTGATAAGTGAATGGCCTACGCTATCCAATGTCAAGGAACCGAGGCAGTCCCTTGGGCTTACAACGTACTTGTGCAAGTACGTTGAGAATTACGCGGGCAAGATTCGCCCGCTGTCGCAGCTTCTAAAGAAGGAAGCTGAGTGGAAATGGACTGCTGAGTGTCAACAGGCCTTCGATGCAGTCAAGCAGGGCTTCACTGAAGCGCCGATCTTGGTAGTGGCTGACCAAAATCGTCCGTTCCACGTCGTGTGTGACGCGTCTGACTTTGCAATCGGATGCGTGTTGATGCAGCACGATCAGGAGGGTCGTGATCGTGTGGCCTAATACCAGTCGCGTCAGCCGAGGCCAGCTGAGCGTAACTATCCCGTACATGACAAAGAGCTCCTTGCCATGAAGTATGCACTCGCGAAGTTCCGAGTGTATCTACTTGGGAGTGGACCATTCGTGGTCTACACCGACCACGCTTCACTGCGAACTGCAGTGAAGTCGCCACACATCTCGCAACGGATGGCGAGATGGTTGTCGTTCTTCGCAGAATACGACTTCCGGGTTGAGTACAAACCCGGAAGGTTGAACGTCGTGGCCGACGCATTGTCACGTCGGCCAGATTATGCTGTGAAGACAGCCGACGCCAATCGGATTGGCGTCGAGCGTGTGAGTGCTCCGTCGTCGTCGTTGATCGACGACGTGAAGGCCGCGTATGCGAGTAACGCAGACGCGAAGCAGTTGCTGAGCTATGTCTCAGCACCTTCGAGCTTGTGCACATTGTTATCATGTGCACAAAGGACTGCTGCTATACAGCGCAGTGGACGAATGATTATGATCTGTGAATGCGGATCATGTACAAGTACCACGATGTCCCTATGGCAGGGCATCCTGGTCGTGAGAAGACATATTTGTTTCTCACGCGTGACTTGTGTGGATCCTTAATGGAGCCACGATTGGTGTCGTCCCAATTTTCTTACCTGCCTACTGTCCCATCTTCAATCCTATTGAATTCATGCTCGGATACATGAAAAAAGCTTTCCAGCGCCACTACAACGAGTCAAGTGCGCGGGATCTCACACCATTTGTCGAGGAGACATTTCAGCGGTTTGAGTCGTGTAATATGGCACGTGTGTTTGAGCGTTGCGGATGGACGGTGCAAGGCCACTTCAATCCTGTTGGGCCGCTCTCGAAGGAAAAGAGAAAGGTGCCAGACATTTGGGAAGACGAGGGAGAAGTTTGCGAAGATGATTACGATTTAGTATTTTCAACTCAACGTTAACTAAAAAAAAGCAGAACTTCGTTGTTTCTCGTCTGCTAGCAGTTTTCACCCGTTGGTTACTTTTCGTGTTCAGTGTCGGCAACGTTGTCGATTGCAGGAAGTGGGTCGACGATGTCGTGACGGGCAGGAGGGGGAATCTCACGGATGAATGCCTCGATGATCTCCTTTCGACTTTGCTGACGGATCTTCTGTCAAGACGCCTGCCAATAGTTCCAACGCCGCTCTGGAGCAGCGCATTGTCAGCGATCGATGCTGTCATGCAGTCTAGAGCTAGTTGAGCCGACCGATAGAGACTTGCCAGGTGCTGCTCAAGACGCGCCGCGTTGAGCATAGGAGCCACATAATCTGGTGGTGCTTGAGTAATTAAATGTGTCCAAGTGGAGCGATTCATGTTTCGGGTAATGTGGTTGGCCCACATGCGCCATACGACGGCTGCCCCTTGAAATGTTCCCCTACAGTGCTCTTGTAGTTGACTGACGACGTCTGGCAGTGTGACCTCAGCTGTTTGTAAATTTGAGGTGGTTGAATGCACAATTTCTTGAGCTCCTACAAGTCTTGGGATTTTGTGATGGCAAGGCCGTACTGATATACAAGTAAGTGAACCGTTTGGAGGCGGGTACGCTTGATCCATTGATTCCAGGCTTCTTCGGACTTCGTAGTTTCAACGCCATGACGCTTGAAGCGGAACTGCATCAATATAGCTCAGTCCTCCATGATGACAGGCTGCAGTGACCAACCATCAACGGTCTTGACGGCTCGCCCCTTGATTCTTGCACGAAGCTGCTCAAACAGCAAAGAGATGATCTCTGTGAATGTGGAGTAATGTCTTCGAGAGTTACACCTGAGGAGTCTCGCTAGCTGGTTGTCGATTTGATGATCGGCTGAACGACCCAGGTAAGTTGCTGGCGTACTACAGTAGGTTGTTCTGCAGAAGGTGAGAGCCGAACTGGTGTGCGATCCCTTTGTGGATACGGGGAGATTCTTGTGCGTGGGGACGGAGTCGACAGTCGGTCGGGCGCCCTTGATAGCCTTCATGTGCCCGAGTTGCCGGTATTGTCCCGACCACCAAACCTCGGAAGGACTTTGGGCTAAAATTATGGTAATTTCCCGATACAAAACCTATATCGACATTTAGATATATAGGGTAAAATTGAGCTCTGAGTCCGAATCTGAGGTCCTTTTTTTGCAAATTTGAAGACATTCCCCTTCATTCTGCCTTTCGAAAAGACCCACTATTTGTTGCAGAATTCTTTGCAATTGATAGTCCGCCACGTAGCTGTGTGTCAGCGTTATGATTCGCTTAAACAGGATAGCAGATGGAGATTCACTATCACTTAGGATAAATAACCATAGTCCAGTCATATATCATGATTGTTAAAAAAACTGTGTCTTTGTTAGAATTTTTTTAAAATGGAATGTCCTGCGGGTACAGTGCAGCCAGTGGATCAGTCACTTACATCGCTGTCTTCAACAATATCGTGCTCGCTATCTTCTGAGTCGGATACGAGCTCACACTCGTCTGCCAGTTGCAAATAGTTTTGCTCGTATTCTTGGGCGAGTTGATAGGCATTTGTCCAGGTATCTGAGTCCAGATACTCAAAACCCTCGTCAATTTTGACCCGAAGCTCGGGCATATTGGACGCAGGGTCATCGGCAATCCCGCCCTTGATGTTAGCCCAAATAAGCTCTATGGGGGGTGGTAGGGAGGTGTATAATACACCAAATGCTGATACGAAGTAGCAATTTCGGTAGCCCTCTATATTGGCTTCGGCTTGTCGGCACGCATAAGCATCATTAACTCAGCTTTAGTGTTGCTTGTGTCATACCAAATTTCTAAATCGACAAAAAATTAAATAATTGTAAGAAATACCCAAACCAACACAAAAGTCGCACCTTTTTCTTCATGCAACGCTTGAATATCGTCTTTTAGAGCTCTCGAGTTTTGGGCGGAATTGGTTTGGTTCTTGTGATAGCTTACACCATCCATGTGTATGGTGCAAGAGTCATATTTGATGGCTAGATGTGCACACATATTCTTAAACCACCTTTCGAACTGCTCCGTGTTGAAATTTCCATGGTAGTCGTCATCATGCTATCGCGTTAGGTTGGATTGCCACACTTCTCTCGATTCTTCTATCAATTCACCAATAATGCCGTTTTTTCGCGTCGAATTATGCCTGCTGGAACGATACAAAACCTGTTGTTGCACAAGTTAAAAGTAAAACATTAAAAAAAACATATCTAGAAAAGTAAAGCAACAACATAAAATCAAATTATTCGCACCTTGGGCCTCGGCCGCTTTTTGACAATCAAACCTTATCTTCATCGACCCAAGAGAGCTGTGCAACGTGATGCAAGTTGCAAAATGTTTCATCCAGAAACACTTCTGGTCGAACTGGAAAGTTCCGCCTATTAAGATTGGCCACCTTTTTCTTAAAGTACTGAGCACGGAAAGCAACATTAGCAGTGGATTCCGCTAAAATATTGCGAGATATTCCTTTTATGAACCTCATACCAATCCGCCGTAGCACCCGTCGCAATGACCGCACTGAAATCGAATTTCGTTGTCTTCAAAAAGACGCTTGACCAGCTTCGGTGCTGCAACAGGCTTGCCTCTTTTGTTCATTTCAGAGACCAGCTTACGAACCAATGGGTGTAGGTTTTCCCCAAATTTGCGTGGTCTACCAGCTGGTTTTGGCCCTAAAGTCTGTCATAAATTGAATACGACCAGTGAAATGTTATAATTGATATATAACTGCAACATCACTGAACACACCCTACCGAGGCAAAGGTTGGGTTATGATTCGTCTCCCAGTGACTCCATATCGCTGAAATTGTGCTTGGCGCGAAGCCCAGACACTCGCTGACATGATTGCGCACCTCCCCCTTCCATTGCTTTGGCTCAGCCACCTTCTTTGCGCGTATGTACTCGTACGTCTTTGCCACCCAGGTGCTTTTCTGCCGCGGATAATTTTTTACCGGCCGGCATTTGTTGTAGTGACGATCTCGTTGCGATGTTGCGCTGCAACCTATTTATAATAAGACTTCATACTTGCTTATGTGGGCAGTCGCAGCTAAATCGGGCTGCTGGTTGTGAAGAATTGGACCATTAAAAATATTTTTCATATATTACCATTTTCCGTCCGAGCCTTTATGGCCGGGGCAATAGCTTCTGCCTCCATCCCTGCGATAGTTTGCATTCTTCCGTTGTCGAGGTCAGAAGAAAAGACTCTATAATGGAATAGAATGTGACATTAGACAGGTGGAACGGTTGTGCAGTCGAACGATTGAATCGGCCGGTTTGGAAATTTTGTCTAGAACCCACATTATGTTGGACCTCCATCTAATTATGACCCAAAATATGAACCGAAGGCAGCATATGTAGGGATATGTTGGAGGTGTATCGACTTTGTGTGCAAACACGCACGTCCTTCCCTTTCCCTCCCACTAATAAAATCGCACTTAGAGCAGATATATAAAAACGCCTATATTAATTGTGTTGGTGGGTCCAGCATACTGATCAAAGCATACACCTGACTTTTGGTCGGGGTTGAAGGATTAATACTGAAATGCTCCAATCGGATAATAGATGAGTCTCAAAACTAAAATGTATGGAGTCACATTTCTGGCTCATGTATTTTCGGCAGTAAAGTACCAGTGCAAATTCATAATGTATTTTTACGGGCAACTGCTGTCATGCTCCTGATACTTTACAGCTCGGCCCAGAAGTTCACGCCCGACGTCATGCCTCCTTTTTCTGTATCTCTGACTTGTCTTTCTCAATGAGCTCACTGAGACCACCTTGTCTGCTCTCTGCTCTTGCAGCAGCATTACTTGGGTTGGTGCACGCGGCCCGTCCGCGTGGGTTTTTGTCGGCGACCCTCGTACGAGCGCTTGGGCGGCTGGCGCTGACGGAAACTGTCCTTCTTCTTGAGGCCCTGCGGCCGCTCCTCTTCGTCATTGAGCGCGCGCTCGTGGTATTCATCGTGGTGCATACGTTTCTGTTCCAGCACCTTAACGGTCTCGTGCAGATGCACGGAGTTCTCCACGTCGTGGATGAGGTGGTTGATGCGTTCCATCTCCTCCAGGTGATGGCGCTCCTTGGGCGGCAGCTTCATGGAGCTGAGCGAGTCCGCGTGTTCAAACTCCTGCAACAGCACGAAGCCGTTCTCGCCCGGCTCGGCCGCCACTGGCATGTTGAAGTGGAAGCGGTTGTTCTTGGGGCTCCAGCGTAGGCGCGGGATCGATTCCAGTAGCATGCTGTCGCTGTTGACCATCATGGACATCGTCGCCATCGTGGCAAAGGGCTGCTTGGGAAACTTGGCTTGGCTTGTTGCTTGCTTTTGGGGGAGTGAGGATGAGACCGTGGAAAAACGAGAGCCTGTTGAAGCTCACACACAAGCTCGCTGATTGGTTGCATTTTTATTTTGCTACCAAAGAAACGAAACAAAATTCAGGATTTTATTTTTGTTTTTGCGAAATCGACGGCAGCATTAACTTCAACTTCGGCGTGGCTACACGGATCTGGCGAGGCAGCAGCGGTGCGCTGTGCGAGGCGCCGAGCGCTGGGGCAGCCACGACGAACTCCGTCTTGGTGGCCACTTGGTGCCAGACTCGCGCTGACTCAAGCTTCGTGCCGCCGCCGATCACGAGTTTCTGCGAGCTGGAGCTAGTCAGTGGTGGAGTCGTGAGTCGCGGGCGATCAATTTGCAATGGATCCGTAGCTAGGGCACTATCAGACGCGTCGGAATCTGGTAACGTGGTGAGGAAGCTGGACACGCCAGTGCGCGTTTGTAGGTCGGAGTCGGAGCTGCTGGTCAATGGCCGGCAATCGTTGCCTTCCGACGGGACTACAATACCCAGTTGCGCCTGCATCGCTCGTCGGATCTCGAGCCAGTCGTCACTTTGTGGCGATTGGAGTGCATTCGCAGCTTGCTGCTGTATCCGAGGCTTCCGCATCTTCAGATCGTTAAGAGACGACGATTGGGTCAGTGACGGTGCCTGGCTGCTTAGGACGCTGTAGGGTGCACACTGCCTCACGGGGCTCCACAGACCTCCGGGTTGACGACGTTGCTGGAGGGACGAGGTGACAGCGCAATAATTCTGGGCTGAAATATGCTCGGGCGAAGTGAGCACGTAGTTGGCGTCCAGAGTGTCGTTCGTACTGAAGATCTCGATCGTTTTGGTCTGGCTTGACGACGAGATGGAGCTGTTCCGCTCGCGATGCATGTCTTCCAGCATTTGAGCTGTCACGAAATGGTTGGGGAAGCCTTGATTACGAGCGGCTCCGTGGCGATGAAACGCTTCACTATCGCGGTGCAGCTTGCCGATTCGTGTGTTGTTTGCACTGCTCGCTGATAATGCCAATGCTTGGTGCTTTGTGAGGTAGTTGGCGCGCCATACACTGCTGGAGACTCGGTACATTTGCTCCAGCGCGATCGTAATGGACCGAGACGTGTCCGCGGGAAAAGCTCCTACGACAAATAATCCGTCCGCAGACAAGAACTGGATCTTTACGAACTGTTTCGAGCTAACTTCGACCCAGTCTCCTGGCTTCGGCTTTCGTTTGGCTGCACTATTCGCGGCCACCACTTGGTCCAGTTTGGTAACGCACTGTGGTGAGGCTGACACATTTTCCAGTGAAGAGGGTACAGCATCAACGCTGTCATATAAATTCTCGCAGTCTTGTGGCATTGCATTACGTTTCCATGTCATCTTGAGGCCACTCCTAGCTTTCGGGGAACGAGACACAGCCTTGTGTTTGGATACGGCAACACTCGGTACTACCACTTTGCGTCCATTATGAGTGGCAAGACTTACTGGTGCTGACTCAGCTGCTCGGATTAAAGGTACGAGATCACGAAAGATTGCCTCGCGCTTTCCTTTACCTTTGAAAGCAACAGCTTCTAGATCGGGAAAAGAGGCAACATTGGATAGCATTTTTATCACTCGGCGACACCGGATCGTTGTTGCTTGCGGATCTGAATCGCCTGTCGGGTTTGTTGAGCCAAGGAGAGTTGTAAAAAGCGGTGGGATAGCTCCGAGAAGCTCACTTTCGTCCTTAAAGTCAGGACTTTCGACTTCTGGCTGGTGCTGCTCCCGCATTTTTTGCTCTCTCTCAAGTGAAACTTGCCGAACGATAGAGATCAAGGCCACCAGCGCGTACGGTGGGAGATTGACGACATCTCGAATAGCTTCGGAGGGAAACTGGGGACTATCTAACTGCTTAATTGCCAAGGCTTCGGATAAGAGCACCTTCGTGAAACGGAACTGTAGAAAAACAGCAAATAGGGCGATGACTTCAATTTGTGTCCGTCGTGTAAGCGCTAGCACCTCGTCTAGCCAAATCTTCGGCATCAATCGCGAGTTTGGAGCTTGTCTGGAGGGTGAAAAATGGCAATACGGATTGTGCACCGCACATTCAGCATTATGAAACGAAACGATGGCGTACAATCTTCTCAAATCAGGCGACTCGTTTGGGTTTGCACGTTTGTGGGCGATATCAATGAGACTAGCACTAGGAGTCGCGTCTTCCTTCACGACTTCCGATTCTACCCATACATCAGTCGCTGAGCCAAATTTGAGGTCCGCTGAGGCTGATCTTGTGGGCAATTCGAGTAGGCTAGTAACGAATTCGTCAAATTCCTCGATCGCTTGTTGTCTTTCTGCTGTAGAAACGAAATGGGTATCAAAAATCCACACATTTGGTAGCAGCGCCACTACCTTTTTCCGATATTCTTCGATTGTGTTGCCTTTCAACAGACCATCATTCCCAGCTAATCGCAATTCCAGCAAATGCTGATCCCGTAGGCAGACTAAATCCTCAAAACAGATGCGATTTCGCTCGAGATACAAGAAACCCAACGCCCGGAAAGATGTCAACGCGTGGAGGTTCTTGAGTAGATTTCCATTGAGGTCGATTCGCCATAGTTTTCTTAGCTCGATGATCCCTTCAAGGTCTTTGATGCGGTTGCTGTCCGCATATAGTGACTGCAGGTTTTTACACAACTCAAGATACTTGATACACTCGATATCTGAGTTCGAGAGGTGAAGTACCAGAAGATCTGGTAGAGGTGCCTTGGCCCGCGCGCGGATCAACGAGGCTTCTGGTGATCTCATGTCGCCTTCGTCATACGCCTTTAGATCAAAGTTTTTTTTTAGTGTTGACCGAAAACAGCGTGGCTTTATTTATCGGTACAAATACGTAACAACCAGTCGTGTTAACTTGCTCACATCCTACAGCATTGAGTATTTGAGTAATTAGATACTGTGGGTCACTGCTAGTTGGCGAAATTGAACGCGTCGATGCTCTGTCCTTTGCGGGGCACAATGGTCTGGGCAAGACGATGTGTTTTTCTCCTGGTAGTTTGACTCGTTGAAGCTCTACTAGCAGAGACCATGTCCAGATCCGAATTGGCTATTCGGTTCAGCTGCTCAATCGATTCTTCAGAACCTGGTGCTAGAGCAGTCTCACTTTCAGTTTGCTGGAGGACGACTTTGGCTTGCTTTTTCTTCTTCTTGTCGACAAGCCCGAGGGGTAGTTCGTTATGCTGGTTTGTCCGCAGCGCAAAACTGTGGCTCCACATTTCATCATAGTTGATAGTGGCACCCTTTTCACGGGCGGAGAAGCTCATGGTTGGTGTTACAAGCGGGGAAAATGCTGGTTGACTGTGGGCTCGGATCATTGACGAAAGCGCTGTGGCTGCTGTTGGTGCAGTTTGGGCACGTTGCTCATCCATACGCCGCGCGGCCTCCCGCTCAGTGAGCTCCATGCATCTTGACTTCCACTTGTTGCAACGTTTCTTCAAAAAATCGGGAGTTTGTTAGCTGGTGTTAAATAATTGGTTTCAAGAGAAGTCAATTGGAATATACCTGTGACAACTCGTGTAGCTTTTGCAGATGTTGATTGTCGTGGCGAAGATCTTCAACCACTTTGTTTGTGTGCTCCTTCCACTCGTATTCCTCTTTGCTTACGTCTTCTTTAAGTTTGTCGATTGTTCTTGCAGCTGTAAGATGTATTTTCTTCATTGTGGCCACCTCCTGCAAACGAAGGTGGCTTTCCTGCTCCAATATCTCGTTCTCTACTTTCTGTGAGGATAAGAGAGACGAAATACCGGATCATGAATTATGATCATGCACACCCCAGTGTATCAAATAAAAAAAACGAACCATTCTTTGGAAGTGTTTTGCCTGCTGTGTAAATCTATGCATCAGGTTGTCGACGCCGATGCTTTGCAGCTGTAATTCATCCTTGAGTTTAGCATTCGCTACTAAAGCATTCTGTAAAACAAAGCAAACATAGTTAGTCCCAGCAAGACACACACACACACGAAATCTCACCTTGCTTTCTTCCGACATAGCGTTGAAGGCTTTCTTGAGGTAATCTGCATCGAGCTCTTGAAGCGCTTTCCGGAATGTCTAAATACATAGTAAGACCAAGTTACATTGCAAGTCGACCAGCTAGCTCATTTGTTTGGGGAATTGATTGACCTTTTCAAGTGCCATCTTGTGGTTAAACATGTCCAGGCGCACTTTGTGGATTTCTTCAGCGTGCGTCTTGTTCTCCTGCTCCATCTCCTGCATCAGCAGTTCTACACGATCACGTAACTTTCCATTTGCTGCTTCGAGCACGTCGTACGCCTCCACATGCAGCTCCAATTGGCAAACCTGACGACGTAGCACGTCGATCTCGTGTCCAGCTTGTTGTTTCTGCGTTGCGTGCTCGTCTTCCAGTAATCTCAGCATTTCCTGGTGTTTTTCAGCTTCTCGTTGTAGCAGGTTCTCCATTGCGTTGATTTGGTCCTGTTTGCTCTTGTTGTCGCGGGTCATTCGCTCGATGATCTTGGCTTCCTCTCGCAATTGGGCCTCTGCTTCCTCCACTCGCTTACGAAGCTCGTCCGTATCAGATGATTAAAGCACTCTACCGTTAAGGCCTCTAACAAGACGACTCCAATAACTCGACCATACAACATGCAAGCAAACATTATACAGTCGTGAAAGGATATTCATTCGTGGCAATTGCAGCATTTGTACTCGCTGTTGACGCTGACGCCTGCTTAGTTCTACGCCACACCAAAGGTGGTATTCGTATTAGTGACAAGTGAATCTAAGAAAGACCCAACGCGAGCAGGGGCGAGATCCCCCACACACGTACTTCTTCTTGGGACCCATTGCTAAAATACGCCACCGCTAAACCAAAATGCCAATGTACAACTGCAAACCCCAAATAGTTGGGCGTTTCGCCCTATCAAAATCTCCAGATGCAGAGTGCAAACGAATGGTATCAAATAAATGTCATGAAGACTATCTGAGAAGTGCTTTGATGCCATTCGTTTGCATTGAGACGAGTAGCCCTACTGCAAACCTTGGATCCTCCTAAATTGCTTAAATTTCGGGATCGACTCTAAACTTTTTCCTTTGATGTGCAAACATTTTTATTGAACGATTCCCTCGTACATGCCGAGATGGGGCCCGACGAGTTGGTAGGGACCAAACTCTGCTGCCACAATGCTTATGCAACCTCGCTCTAGACCCTGCTCACTGAGCAGAGTCTACATGTAGGGCAGTGCTCACGACGTCGCGAGGCATGGGTTCGGTGCTGCTTCTGTCGCTGGTGGGATAGCAAATATTTTCCTGCGCGATTGAAAGTCAACAAGCTCCGTTTCGATGGACGACAACCCGCTGCAACCTGCACCAAGACTTGGTCCAAGTCGACTGGAGACCCTCTCCGTTGGTACTTTCGCCTGCAACGCTAAATATTCTACAACCGTCTCTCGTCAAATCGACGAATTACAGTGATCAGCGGAAGTGTCGCCCCCTTCACCATCCTGCTTGTGTGCCCAGCTCAACCAGAGCCCGCACGCGACCAGGGCATTTACAGATCTGCCGCCTTGGTGTTCGTACTCGACTTTACATCGACGAGGTGAAGAAACCCTTACAGGACCATTGATTAATAATCGGTGCTAGAAGTGAAGCATGCGCGCTCCGATGAAGCTGGCGCTGGTGATGGCCGTGGCATCGGCTTGTATTTCGTCCTCGGCCGCCTTCACCTTTGAGGACTCGAAAGTAGCAGGCGAAAGCGACAGCGTCGGAGTTGTTATGCCTGCGGACGTTTCGTTGGAGAACAAGGCCATGACCAAGAAGAAGGGCATCGAGGTAGTCGACACCCCAGCGCCGACTTTCGCTGACGACGCTACTCAAACAGTGCAGCAGACAGATTCGACGGACCAAACCGAACAAACGGCCACCAAAGCCGACACATCATTGGTAAACACTGCGGTGACTGCCAAGAAAGGTATCGACACCGAGGCGACCCCGGCGCCGACTTTTTCGGATGATACCTCCACTGAGACCGTACAGCAAACGGATGTCACTCCCGCTCCGACCGACGACTCGTACACGCAGGAAACAGAACCTACGCCGGCCCCAGCGAAAACTCCGTGCCCGACACTCCCACAGGCCACCCCGGCGGCAACTACACCTACCACGGAGGAACCGCCAGCTCCACTTGCTATTGAGGTGACGCCTGCTCCGACCACGCCGACTGTAGAGGAACCGCCAGCTCCACCTGCTATTGAGGTGACGCCTGCTCCGACCACGCCGACTGTAGAGGAACCGCCAGCTCCACCTGCTGCTGAGGTGACGCCATCTCCGTCAACGCCAACGAGTGAGGAAACGCCTACTTTCCCTGCTGCTGAGGTAACTCCGGCTCCGTCAACCCCAACGAGCGAGGAAACAGCGGCGGCCAAGACACCGTGTCCGACGCTGCCTCAGGCTACCCCAGCTGTCACAGGGTTGACCGACGAATCTACAGAAACCTCGGTCGACACCTCAGTGGATGAGTCGGGCGATGTCACCCCCGAGCCAACTACGCCGACTGGTGATGATGAGACGGAGGAAACTGAAGAGACCGAAGAGTCTAGCTCTACGGAAGACGTTACCCCAGCACCGAGTAATCCGTCTGATGATGAGACCATCACCGGAAGTACCAAAACCCCGTGTCCGCCGTTGCCGGTTGCAGGTTCGTCGTCTTCAGCTACACCCGCACCTACCTCCGTCGACGATGAAGTTGGTTCCTCATCGACGAAGACCGGAAAGACCCCGTGCCCTTCGCTTCCCCAGCCCAGCGACAAAGGTTCCAAGACTCCGTGCCCGTCATTGCCGCAGCCATCGGCAGAATCCAAGGCAGGCACTCCGGACCAATCAGTCGAGCAACAGCAGAGTTCCGGCAACTCCGCCGTCACGGAGCAGAGCTCCGCTGCCGCCGAGCGGATTGTCCCCGCGCTGGCAGCAGTCGCTGTTTCGGCAGTCTACCTACTCCTTTAGAGCTGATCTAAACGACCAGAAGTCCCATGTCGTCCATGTGTGTGCGTCCGTTGTTCCGAGATGTTATTGCTGCAGACAGAAGTGCAGTAAGAGCTCGTCGATACAGGAAGAAAGATCGCCCAGCGCCATTTTTAAGCTAATCAACCATTTTTGTTTCCTTATCCTCGGCTGGCAATGAGATTCAGACAGCATTTCCGACCAGCCTCTTCGTCACAATCCTTGTTTGATCCTGTTGCTGGATTGCCTTGGTTTTCGGCGTTGCCAACACTTTTGGGGATCACGGTCTCTTGTTTTAGTCCGACGAGCATGCCAGTTTGTCGAAGAGCTCACGACTGCCGAGTGCGGCCTGACAGCAACCAGCTTTCCTCTCACACGCACAGTTACCAATGGCGCTGCCCACGTCTAGGTATTTATGTTGTAGTAAGCTTCAAGCCTCAGCAACTTTACCACCCTATCCATGAAAAAGTAACAGTACACATAGCGGTTATGAGTTAAATAGGAACCACCAGAAAGCCCGCCATCTGCTTTCCCGCACCCAAGTCACAAGTCACCTGCTCGTCTCTGCAGAATGCGGAGTCGGCATTGCCGACCAATGCGAATATCGCCAGTGGCAATGACTGCTGTGCTGGGCCATTCGACAATCTCCGCTACCACCGAGCGGAGCTGACGCGCGAGAACGTACCAAAGAGCAACAGCGTATGCGCGTGACGACCAAAATCGCCGTGCTGGCGGCGGCCTGCGTGGCGCTGAGCTCCAGCTGCGTAGGCGCCGACATCACCTTCAGCACCACGGATCTGTCGGGGGCAGGAAACGCCGGCGTGGGCAAGACGCCATGCCCCTCGCTGCCACAGGGCACCAACGCCGCCGAATCAACGGCGATAGATACAACGCCGACAGACGCCCCAGCAGCTACGGAAGCGTTGGTCGCGACGGAAGCTCCAGCGGCTCCGGCAGCAACAGAGGTCCCTGTACCGGTAGTGACCGACGCTCCGGCGACAGAGATACCGGTAGCAACAGAGGAGCCGGCTGCGGCCAAGACACCGTGCCCCTCGCTCCCTCAACCACCACTTTCTAGCAGCTCTAGCGGTGAATCCAGCGACACGGGAGACAACAGCAGCAGCACTTCCGGCAAGAGTCCGTGCCCTTCGTTACAAACTGCATCGACGTCGTCGGATGGCTCTGTGTCGGCACCCTGCCCTTCACTAAAGGTGAAAACCCCTTGTCCGTCACTCTCGACGGCCTCCAAATCATCATCGGAAGACGCCGCCAGTGGCAGCAGTGACGCTGTGGAAGTTGCGATCTCAGGATTGACGATAGCCGCGGTGTCAGCCTCGGCCTTGCTGCTGCTCTAGACACCTCGTCGGGAATGCGTGTGTTAGTGTGGTGGTTGTCGTTTAATATAATAGTATGCGTGAGGTTGTCATGAATAGCTCGTAAGGTTTGCAGTACCGTATTAGGGAGAGCTTCGGCCGAATAATATAAAAACGTAGCATTTATTGTTCAACTGAGGACCACCGCGAATATTTTTACAACGTGCCATACCTTCTACTTAAGTACATGTAAGACTAGGAATCCTATCCGTCTATCCGTAGGATAAGCTTAGTATCCAAGAAAAATTTGAGCTCCAGAGCTCAAACTTGGAGCTGCACAAAATGATCACCAAGCTGCCTCTTCCTTGCACCGCAGCTTCCAGCAGTCGATTCCGCTGATCCATGTGGATAGCTGATCCGCGGTGCCAGAAACCCGAGGTCTTTTGCCCTTTAACGCTCGTATTTCGATAGATATCGGTTATATATTGGTTGCTGTTACAAAGATGGCATTTCTATTGCATCGATGACTTGCAGCCATTCCAACGGTGACGATGGTGGGGGCGTACAAGGCGAGTGAGAAGCGCTGGAAGCGCGCGACGGACGAGGACCTGCTGCATGACGCGGCGCTGCTGGACCCGCGCAACCTCAGCAAGGAGCAACAAGCGGAAGTGCAGCGCATCGGGTCATGGAAATGGGGCCAAGACGACGAGGAGCGGCCCGTGCTGGCCTTCGACGACTTTGGCGCCTCGCACCGCGGTTTCTGCGTGATCCCCAACGCACTTGACGGAAAGACACAACTGTATTTCGCCCACGCTTGCCTGTACGTGTGATGCTGAGGCTGCATGGACTGCCAAAAGCGAGCGCTGACCACTTTTTTCTCCTCCGTGGCAGGACCGAGTTCGCGGAGGAACCCCACGTGACCAACATGCATTTGCAGAACCAGCAAGTGCCGGGCATTTGGCGCAAGGCGTGCGCGTCGCACCCGCAGGATCCGACCGAGTCTCCTCTGCTCGCGAAACTTTGCTGGGCGGCTTCCGGATATCACTACGACTGGACTGCGCGAAAATACCATAAGGGCAGCTTTTCCCCCGTACCTGACTTACTGCAGCTGCTCGGTGCAAGGTGTGCTGCTGCATGCAATATGACGCTTGCGGCCGAGGCTGTGATAGTCAACTACTACAAGACCAAGTCGTCCATGGGCGGTCATCTCGACGATGTCGAGTACACGATGGGTCATCCTGTAGTGTCGCTGTCGCTTGGCAGTAGGTGCGTGTTTCTCATGGGCGGGCAAACGAAGGATGAGCCACCGCTAGAGATCTTGCTACGAAGCGGCGATATTGCAATTATGGGTGGAGCGTCCCGGACGTGCTACCACGGCGTGGCTCGCGTGCTGCCCACTCCGTTCAGTGTGGAGGGCATGGAACTTGACGCACTTCCACTGAGCGATGATGACCGCGAGAAATACGAAACCGTTCGAACGTATTTGAGCTCACAGCGCATTAACATCAACGTGCGGCAAGTGTACCCGTCCACAGGTTGAGTAACTGCGGCCCGCCGGAAAATAGAGAGATCGATGAATGTCGCCCGCCTCATATGTTACAGTTATGGAATCTGCATGCAACCGATTCAGGATACTGCCGTTGTGCGGTGCCAAGTGAGCTTGCGACTGTAGAAGATGTGTTTGGACGGCTGTCGAGTTTATTCACACAAGGTTTCAACGACTACCCCGACGAGACCTTCTTCTCGTCCTTCGTTCGACGCACGTGTCATGCGAGCTTGCGACTGTAAATGTGGTCAGCATGAACTAATGGACGGTAAACGGCATCCGTCATTTTCACCAGATGCAGCGAGCGAACCTGACGGAAGCAGCGTTCACGAAAACAACCACCGATTTGGCCTGGACCAATCGGGTACCGCGGCCAAACTCAGATCGTGTCCGTTAAACTGATCTTCAACAAGTGGGTACTCTTGGCGGCGCGCGCTTATGTGGCGAACTTACTCACCCTTGGGGGCTGCTGGTCAATTGCAACTTGTCCAGTGCACCAGCATTTGAGGCCGCAGGTACAAGTACAAGTAAAACGTTGCAGATAGGGGCCGCTGCATACCACACGCGAGGCCTGGGCCGGGCGGCGCCGCCCGTGTGTCTGTTTTCAAAATGCACAGTCGCGCCGAAACTGCATTGACGAAGGCAACTGAAAGCTGCGATGAAAACAACCGCCGAGCTCAGCTTCTGCAGTAAAGTTATGATCACTCGAGTCGATCCTATCCTCAGCCGGATCAACGAATCTCATCCGGCCAGCCGAAGACAGTGAGTCAGGCCCGCTAAAACGATAACGTTTCGAAAGCTACATGCATTATAATACTTCCAATTTACTTTCACACAGCTTTAGATCCCAAATAGACTGAGTATCCTATTTCTGCAAATTACAGGTAGTCTTTCGCGAACGAAACGAGACAAAAGGCGAATTCGAAGCTGGCGCGCGTCTCTCGTCGCCGCACCTTCTCGGTAACGTTGCCAGTCTTCAAATGATGCTACGCTTCATTAGCCATTTTGCCTGGTGGTGCACACGCATCCCGCGCTCGCCACATAGACGTCTTCTCACCAAGCAAGCATGGCCGAGCCAGCGCCAGCTGTGGACGAGGCCGCACGGCTCGAGAGGCGGCGCAAGCAGTGCCGTGTGAGCCAGCGGCGCTACCGCGACAAGAAGGGCTCGACCGAGTACAACCTCAAGCTGGACGTCAACAGTCTGCGCGAGAGCGTGCAGTCACTCAAGGGTCTGCGTGAATTATTGGAGACCAAGCTCTGGAGCTCTAAGCTCTCGCAGAACGCCGCAGTTCTGAAGGCCGTGGAGCAGTACTACGCCGTGTTCAAGCAGGGCCTGCACAACCCCGAGGCCGGTGGCGAGAACGTACGCAAGTGCTTCGAGATGCAGCTAGGTTTCCTCCGCGTCTTTCTCGACCCGAACGTGAAGTTCGGCGACGCACGCGGACTGAAGGACCTGCTGGAGCAGTGGCACCGCTACACGCAGTTCCACGCTTGGATCGAAACCGGCTTCGTGTCGGCCGAGGTCTTCGGATCCACGGACTCGCCGATCGTCGTAGCGCAGGGTACGCTCACGGTGCTGATGAATCGCGCGACGCTCGAGAAGATCTTCCCACGCGCGCTGGAGGAGCCGGAGCTTGCAGCGGTTCTAATGAACCACGTAATCGAGTACCGGACGACAACCACCTTCTCGTTCAACGAGCGCGGACAAGTGGAGCGCCTGGACTGGGACGTGGATTTCCTCAGCGGCATCAGCAATTTGTTCGGCAGCGCGATCGACGCATCGCGCGTGCTACAGGGCGCGCTGCTCAGGGAAGGTGCCAAGCTCAGTGCAAGCGTCGACGACGACACCTCGGACGGTCGGCGCCAGGGCAGCATGGTTGAGCGCGAGCTGGCACAGGCCCGGCAGGGCGACGGGTCGCGTGCACGCCTGAGTTACATCATGACCTGACCTTGTCAAGCTCACTGCGTAGGATGCGCGCAGCTCGAGTCGACTTGGCCCGCGCAAGTAGTTAATTAATACCGGTACCGGTACATGTAAGTCGTGTGTCAATGTGGAAGACCGTGCCACGGGGACAGCCTCGCTTCCCCGCAGTCTCGATGGACGGTGGCCCCAATAACTTTAGGAAATGAATATCATGAAGTGCCAACTAGCTTTAGGTATCAGTGGATAATGGCTTGGCAGCGCTGAATAGCATCCGCAAGATCACCTGACTAAACTTGAAGCGGGGTTCCAAAATGCTACTTCGACATGAAGATCGATTTGTCTCGTTTTTAGGCTGCACTAGACTAACGTTCTAGGGCATCATGTAAGGCACACCAAGCCTGGCGTTGTCACGGAGGAGACCTGGCCGAGCTTACAGCAGTCCGAGATGAGTGCGCGCTGCATGACACGCGAGGAGGCGTACGTGCTGCCCAAGCAGCGGTTGATACCGGCCAAGAAGTCGACATCAATATCCTGGCGCTCCACTTGCGAGCATGAGTTGAACACGTACGTGGTGGAGGTCGGATACTCGATCTCGCGGCCGAGTAGCACCTGCACCAGCTCTTCATTCGCGACAATATGCGGAAACATGTTCTCGATGCTTGAGCGGTTCATCCGCACTGCGAGCACTCCCTTCACCACGACAATAGGAACGTCCTCGGTGCCGCAGACCTCAGCCGACAGCATGCGCACGGACAAGGTGGCGTGGAACAGCGTGTACAGATGCCACTGATTGAGTACGACCGAGATGCCGCGCGAGTCGCCGAACTCCACGTCCTTATCCATGAAGGCCTTGACGAAACCCACTTGCATGTTGAAGCACTTGCGAACGTGGTCGCCGCCGGCTTCGGGGTTATGCATCCCGTGTGAGAAGACAGTGTAGTACTGCTCGACGGCCTTGACCACGGCCCCTCGCGGGCCAAGCGGGTACTCCACATCTTGGTCTCCAGTAGCTCGCGCATGCCCTGCAGGCGCTGCACGTGCTCGCGCAGGCTATTGACGTCCAGCTTAAGGTTGTATTCGGTCGAGCCCTGCTTGTCGCGGTAGCGCCGCTGGCTCACACGGCACTGGCGGCGACGGCGCTCCCGGCGCAGCAGTTCCTCTTCCACGTCAGCCGTCGTAGTTTGGGGCTTGCCTTTCTTCTGCAGCACGTCCGCTGCGACCGGCATCACAGCGCAGGCCTCGAACGTCGCCATTGCGTCTCCACAGCTCGATGCTATTGCGATATGAGCATCACGACGCTAAACTGGAACGTTGCTGTTGCTTTTCGATACTGGTTCTAGCCAGCAGGTCGAACTATTTTGATCTGCCATGTCTTATCATGAGTGCAATCATTGGTGTGTCTTACACCAACGTTCGAGAACCCTCCATGTAACCAAGTGGCTACGTGTAGCCACTTGTGTGTAACCCCGTAACACCCAAGGTGTTTATGTACTTCTCGGCATTCTGTTTGCCTTCCAGGAAGGCCAACTCAGACGTGCCTTTGGAGCTAAATGCTCCCCATACGAACGCACTCCCACCACCGGACTTGCGGTTAGAGTAGATCTCCCTCTCCTTCCGTAAATCACGCAAGTAGTACTGGTATCCGTCTGGACCATCCAGGTTAAAATATTTCTCGTCAGAGAATACCACAGAGCTCCAATAAGGTCCATGTTCCACGTGCTGAACCGCCCACTTCAATCTGTCGGCAATGTGAGCGGCTTTGAGGGGTAAGCACGCCAACAGCTTCTGATTCACCATGTTCTCGGAGTCGCGCAGCACCTCCTGCACTCTGCGCACTGAGATAGGTAGCTGCAGCGACTCCTTCAACGATCGCGCGGTCACACCGGTCTTGGAGACCTCGCGCAGCAAACGGCGCTCCGCCGTAGGCGTCAGCTTTCTGGGCCTACCAGAGCTCTTCTTGGTTCCATACACCTTGGGATTGCTCAGAAAGCTATCCAAAACTCTCCAGGAGCGACCCACACGCGTGGCAATTGCATTGGTGGACAACTTCGTCTCCTTGTAGGCCAAAGTTTGACCTTTCCTCTTATCGGTCAGTTGCTTGCCCTTCCCACCACTAGACAGCAAAGCATGACACCCAACCAGCACAACAGCATTTATTAGGCCATATTTAATCCCCTCCAACTCGGATTGTACCCTGAAGCAGCACCGCTGCACCTTATTCAGCACCTTTTGACATTTTGGTTATTTTTATCGCGCTTGGGGTGTTGGCTTGGAAGCGGATTCTGAAGTGCTGCTCGGTCGCGACAAATTTCACTGCAGCAAATTTTACCTTAAACGAACCGCATTAATTTGCTCGTTGTTGGGTAAAAAGCTCCAATTCATAGCTTTTGATTCGATAAAATAGGTTCAAATACAATTTTTATCTATCTTTTCCGCGCGCACTGTACTACCCTTTAGGTCACCCTTACTTTTGTTATGTGGACCACACGTTCTGAGCATCCCTTATAAAATTACTGATAATCATAATCTGAAATGTAGCCATTCGTTTCCAAGCACAGCGTGTCCTGAATTTCCGGCCGCGTGAATATCGACGGTTCGCAGAGCTGTGTCCAGTGCTATCGCTCAGCTACCTAAATCGTTCATAGCAATGTGATGTGTACAGCACATCCTACGATAGTGCAGCCGTAGACCAACCGTAGACATCCCCCTGTAATACAGCTTAGTGAACACGGAGGACACATTCTAATTGAGCTCCCGTGCCCCACGTGCTAGGCTTCTGCCCAGTAACTCTGTCTCCAATGGCCTCTACTAGAAACGCAAACTACGAGACTTCACAAGCGATTCTCCACAGCCATCACTAACTCGCGTTTTGTAAAGATTCCCGCTTAGAGCCTCTTCACACCACCATGCTCGGTAATTTCGGCTATCGATTGTCCTGCTCACTGATGACCCCATCGCTTTCCAGTCGGCCGCTTGTATACACGTCTGTGGAGGTGATTTGCGACTTGAGGCTGTATCATTTGTTTTCTTTTCAAGCTGTGATATCAACACGAAGGAGCTCGATCTTGCCGTCACCGTTGTGTGGCACTGACAGGGAAATGTCTTTGTGGAGGCCTTCTAAGGCGAGCGGCACCATTCTGCTAGAGTGCGTCAGAGTATTTCGTACTTCCTGCGCTCAGTTTTGACTCGCAGATCGTCTATGGCGGCCAAGGCGACACCATTGCACGCGACCACACCCGCAACCGCGTCGACATATCTATGGATGACCAAGTACCGGAGCGACACGACCTTCCCCAGTTAATGCAATTTCCTGTCAGGTCAATTGCACTTGCAAAAGGCTAAATTATCGTCCAGATCGTCTAGTGCTTGCTCGAAGAAAGCTGATACCTCTAACGATACAAAGATTTTTATACACTTGCACTTGATTTTGTATGGGATAAGTTAAGGGTAAGTAGTGAGAGCTGAAAGGGGGGGGGCTGGTGGCTGGTTACGGTAGTACAGGTCATAGCTGAGTAAATAGGGTGTAAAGGGAGTTAGGGTTCGCTATGGCGACAGCTCTATTAAGTACAGCTGTGCTCAATCAAAGTATCAGACATTAGTGAACATGATTGGCTAAAGTGTGAGAAGGCAGAAATAACTTTTCAAGAACGTTAGAGACACTTTGGCAACTTTTTATTGGAGTGATTCTCGTAGCCCGTTCAGGACCCTAAATCTGTCCTCTCTCATCCCTAAATTGCGAAATTTGGAAGATGGGGGGGGGGGGTACCGTCCCTTCCAAACTCCAAGTCAAACTTAGCTTAGAGAAATGAAAAAGGACAGCAGTTTAGGGATCAAACTCTACGGGAATCACTCCATTATTGATAAAGCGAGATAGCATACATACACAGCTAGGATTGGAACGTGCACGAATTGCTTCGTGCACATAATAATATAATACCTGTTCAATGCACGAAACCTGGAGTATCGTGGCACGAAAGTGATTTGTGCGAGTGCTGCCAGACTCGTCTGATCAAATTACGTTTAAAAAACAAAATCAAACATGTATCCGAAATTCAATTTTAACACTTGTGATTTGACACGACATCAGTCTCGACCCACTTCAATTCCGCAATCCTGCAATTCCGCTCTGCGTCAAGCTCAGCTGAAGGCTGCTCTCCGCGCGTGAACAGCGATCAAGTTTCTGCTTGACAACGTACTTCGTCTGTAGTCCTACGTTGCCCTCTTCCATGTCCTGCGCTGCTGTCAAGTCCAGTATACACTCCCGAAAGACAAGTCAGTATTACTGGCTCAGTTATAGCTGTCATAACTCGTTCGATCAAGAATCTACCATGGCCTTCGTTGCAGCCAAGCCATCTTGATTTCGGCCCCATCAAACTCGACGCCGAGTAGTCTGAGCGATCATGACAGCCTGGTAGAAGATGAAGACAGACCAATCGATCCTTGCAGTCCTACAACACAACGCTAAAACCCTGCCGACCACAACGACTGATTTGGAGTCTATTTACTGTAACGAAAAGGCTGACAGGGCGACCAAAAGGCTGCCCGATGTAAAGTGCATCTGTATCGGTACGATTTCAACCAGTAAAAGTGCATATCGCTTTGCTTGGGGATCCCTATTTTCATCAGCTGCTAGTGAAAGATCGTGGAGCTCGTATGGACATATAAAATCCAAAGTACGGAATCGGCTGGACCACGACGTCGTTGGAAAGGCTCTCTTCACTTTCAGCAATGTTGGAGACTTGCGTACCCTGGATAAAATTCTGTATAGTCTACCAGCCGACTCGGGTAACGGCGTTGCCGTGCCAAGTTCTCATGTACCTCCGATTCTGAGCGCGAAGAAGACGAAGAAACAGTTGAAACAGCGACAGTCAACTGTACCAAGCCCCTCTTACTCGATACGACACCAGCTTCGAGTTCCAGTGCTAAGATCCGTCTCCAAGATGCTTGAGCCCCAATCTACACTATTATGCGTTCCGTAGTGTTCTCATGACATCTTGCTTCATTCTTGTTGTAGAAGCACAAAAATACCAGTTAACGCTCTCATATTAGTGCTTTCGTGAGGCTGGTCACTTGTGCAAATAGTTTATTGAGAATCCTTGTTGAGGATCTCTATGTGCACGAAGAGTATTATACGTGTTTGGGTACGAAACTTTCGTGCACTCTGCAGTTTAATGCGTGCACTTAACAACCCTATACACAGCGGATGCTACGGCTGCGAAGCAGGCGCAGGAGATGCGTTGACGCAGGAGCAAGAAGTAAAACCTCAAAAGAAATGGGGCATAAAGTTTGTCGAAATTGATTTCAGAGCTCGATCTATCCTGACTTTTGCGCTGAAAGTCACTCAATTCGTGTTTATATTAGTGGTTCTCACGTAGCTTTTGCAGGCCATTCTTAAACAATGCAGAGTAGCCAATCAACGTCCATGAACGTTTGGACCTATTTACATAGATGCGATTCTGCATCTCAATTCCACAGCGAATATTTGGCCAATCATGTATATCCATCTCACCAATCAAACCCATTCTGCAACCAACAAATTTCGCTCACCCACAATGGGAGAGCAAAAAATCATTCTACAGGAATGTCTATTTTGACCAATGAGGTCGTGTCTTTTTGTGTAGAATGATTCTAAAAAGCTCCGTGAGGACCACTATTTAATAGTTGACCTATTCTACATCAACTGCTATACACAAATTCCGAAGCCTCGGACGAGACGACCTGGATGGAGGTGGTTTTACCAATATTACCGTCTCTACAGCAAAATCTCCTCAAAAAGGAGGTGCAACGGCAATCTCCAGAAATCCATCACGCTTCTTCGAGCTGCGGTTTCATGTTCTCTCTTTGCCCTCGCGACAGGCGCCGAATCCCGCGGCTGTTTCCCTTTTCCATTCGACAAAAAGACGATCATAGAGACGATTCTTTCCAGCAATTTTATCCAGACATGCAGCTAACTGTGCTGTCGAGACGGCGTAAAACTTCTATATATTGGTTTTCTTCCGATGGTAGTTGCGCCTGTTGAGCACACGGCGTTGCCAAGCACGAAGTCGACGAGGTGGTGAGGCCACTGTCAGTTTTTTTGCGCGGCAAGTTCAATGTAGCGCTGCAGCACATCATACATGCGGCTCACAACACATTTTACATCCTGCGAGCTGCGCCCCAAAACCTGCCTCCTGGTAGAACCTTCAAGTATCCGCGAAGTAATCAATGCATTCGAGCCACCCGACGGCTTCATCGTCCTACCTCCACGTCGGAATGAGAAGTCCGTCGTCTTTGCGTACGGGATCCGGCTGGTCAAAGCTCCTGAGGACCCTTCCGTGGAGCCCAATACTTCTTCCCCAGCAATTTGGATGTGTTTGGCTCGTGGAGTGTGCCGTGAGCGGGATGTATCGCTCCCGCTTTCGACTGGAAAAACTTTGGCTGCAACAAAGTATCTCAAGAAACCTCACGATATAGCCTCGGAGAACACAGATCTGACCCAAGAGCGACGGCGTTCCCGTGAGACTGAGTTGGAACGTGTTCGCGAATCGCACATGTTTCGTGACGATCCAGCTCGCGTTTACCGTTTGAGAGAGACGCTGCGTACCGTAAATAACAATCTTCCGTACCGGCTTGTACGAAGAGTCGATCACCATTCGTGAACTGGTCTTCAAGGACGCTATATAGCCAATTATCAACTTAAAAAATGTGTGTCCCTCGATAGTGGAGTTGTACGCGTCAACGAAGCGAGCGCTAGAAGGAATACTGCGACTGGGTTGCATTGGCTCTGCTCCAACGTTCACCGCTGTTGATGCCTTTTGGACCTCAAAGGTGCACGGTGTTAAATATCTTGGACTTCGGTTTTACATGATTGATGAGAATTTCCAATTCAAGCCGATTATGCTTTGTACCCATCGTTTCGTACCTCGATATGGAGAGCGCAAAGGCGGTATCCGTCGTCCATTTAAGCGCTGGATCGTAGACTTCCTGCGAGATTTTGAATTTACGCTGCGAGACTTATACGGGGCTACATCGGATGCAGGGCCTGATGTTAAGTGGATGATGGCTGACGGCCTCAAGCTGAAGTGGCAGTGATGTATCCCTCACATGACTAATGCAGCTACAAAGATTGCCTGTGGTATGGCCACCAACACTGCCACGTCTAAGAACCCTGCAATGACAGACTTAATTCGTCGGATTATGAAGCCTATCTACACTGTGAAGCACGTTGAGGTCATGTGATCTTTGTTTGAAGAGCTTTGCGTCTATGGTAAGAGTAGTCGGACACCTCCTCAACTACTAGAGTACCGTACTTACCGGTTCCCGGGTCTAACCCGTGTGGTCAAGAGAATTATCGATCTGTGGGAGCCTCTTATACCCTGGTACGCAGAGCGTCTTGACAAAGCTAGAAATGAAAATGGGGATCTACCTGCTGGATTTCCGCTGGAAAGAGATTATTAAAATCTCACACCGATTTTGCCGCTCCTGCAACCAATAACGTGAACATCAAGAGTCAGGACGAAAATACAAACCGGGTCGAGGTTTTGTTGACCGTATAAAAACTGCGCACTACAGTGTTAGATTGATCGAAGGAATTGAGGGACTATCGTTCAAGCAAGACCCGCTGAATGGCCTTTAGACGCGAGGATAGCACTGCCTTGGTCTCCACCACTCGCTCGCTGCTCCATGACGCCTTTCACAAACGATTCTTCTCGCGTTACACGGACCGCCAGGAGATAATCAAATGTTCGTTTGTGCTGGAGATGCAGCTTTTCCTGCATCGCAATTTCACGAGTTTTGATGGATTCCTGAAAAGAATTGTTTATCTCTGCAATACTCATGATAATGGCGCTGTCACTGCTGCTGGGGAACGCCACTTTGTCAAGATCAAGAAAATCATCTATAACAACGTGCGGGCTGTGATGCTGTCGGTGGTAACGATGCAAGAAACACGCACTTCAGCTTCGCAAGGAGAAAAACTGATTCTTGTACATGGATGTATGACATTTCACACAACGACTGAATTTTGAGCTGGGGTAGTTTAGGGTAACATGCGTGTCACAAATTATGTATTTCACACAAGGCTGTCACACCCAACGAGTGGGTTGGCCGCACTTATCAAAACACAAACTTCTGCTTAACCCGCTGCCTGCTGCCCCCTGTCCGCGAGTCCGGCCGCACAGTCCGCTGGTGCCGCTGCCCTTTGTTCACTGATCCCGCTGCGCTGTCCGCTGGTGTCGTCGTCCACTGGTACTGCCTACTGTCCGTCGCGCTGTCCGCTAGCCCGCTGTCTGCTAGTGTTGCTGTCCGCTGGTGTCGCTGCCGCTGGCGTCGCTGACCGCTGATCCCGCTGTCTGGCCGGTGTTAGCGAGCCGCTGTCCGGTGTCCGCTGCCCTCGCGGCCAAGGAGATCTGTGACTTGTGTAACGGAAATATGACGTCCAATTTTGTTGATGAACTGCGTAGTACTGTTCTTGCTGGAGATTTCGGGCCTAATACGTACCGCCTTTCAGAGGTGTACAAAACGATTCCAAGGTCTCGTGACCGATATATTACGGACAAGTTCTCATGGGAAGAGGGAGTACATAATGAAGCACCTGCTCTAGTATACCGACAGGCCTGAAACGATGTGGCTGGATGCAGGGGGTATACGAAAATACCTAAAGATCCCGAGCATCTTTACGACATCTTGATGACGGGTAATATCCCGTCTTATGTCCGGGAAGGTGTGAAGCAGAGATGGCCTGAAAACAGTGCTAGCCCACCGGACCAGCTATCTGTCGAGCTACCTGGATATTACTCAAAAATTCGAATTCCTTCAGACCAAGGTTATATTTTCGAGCCTGAATTCTGGTTTTAAGTTGACAACCGAGAAACGTCTGTGCATGTGGACCACGGGCGCGTGGTTTCCTACATTCCGCCTAGCGCTCGGCACTGCTTCAAAGTTTGGGTATTCATTCCTCCCAAACACAACAGCACCGGCCTGTTGAAGTGGG
Source organism: Phytophthora cactorum (assembly GCA_016864655.1). NCBI lineage: Eukaryota > Oomycota > Peronosporomycetes > Peronosporales > Peronosporaceae > Phytophthora > Phytophthora cactorum. The sequence goes on from NHQK01000084.1 coordinate 177,895, forward strand.
GGAATAAGAAGAATTCCTATAATCGAATGATGGACTGCATTTTTGCAGATGTACTGGTTCATTATCCAGGCGATGTTGTCTACCTCAACAATCTGGTGCAGCATTCTGTGCTGCTGGGATATCAGCCGGAAACCGCAAAGATGGACAAGTGTGGGGCAAGTTTTGGAGACGTTATATTCATCGAAAAGGATCGGGTCGACTCGTTTACCTACGCGACGAAAATTGCCTCGGGGTCACGGAGGGGATCAAAAGATGCATGGGTCGCATTATTGTCGGCGTATTGTGTAATGGAAGGACGGGAGTGGCATGACGCAAACTACAAGGAGGGGAAACGTATGTTCATGGAAAAACTACAAGCTCCAGAAAAAACGATTAGAGCAAGCAAAGCCGCCGCAGGTAAGTGGGACAAGAATATATATATGATATAGCGTAGCATATACCACCGCAACAATAAAACGGCAGGCGTTGGCTAAGTCATCGTTGAAGCAAATACATACTGGGATTAGAAGATTCTTTAGTTTCATTAAAAATATTCAGAAAATGTGCAGCCCCCGCTCCATTTGACTGTTCTAAGCTTCACTAAGGCCACGTTTGTTCTCTATTTAGACTATACAAGACAATTTACAGAGTATATAACATAGCACGACAGTCTTACTGAAGATAGGAACGTCAATCAACGCTATTGATTATCAGCTCCACTTTTGCCGGGCATATGCAGCCCTGGGTTTAATTTTGTGATCTACGAAAACGCAAAACCAGTTTCATGATCTAGACATATTTCCCTACAATTTTTATTGAGCAATTAATTGTTTATACTAGTTGTTGACAAGTTTCAATTTCTGTTGGGATTGGCTATATATTAAAAATCTACCGACATTTTGAAGCCCTGACAAGAATTTTAAGATCTGCGCACAAGTAAAGCTATCCAAGTGTTTTACAAATGCTGCTCTACATTATTTATAGAGCACTTCATATCTTCTATCAGTCTCAATACATTCTGGCCTTGCAGTAAGAAAAAACATTTGACCCGTGCGCTACCGCACATTTGCAGCCCTCATGGCAAATCTTGACAATACGTGTTGAAGAAACATTCAATGTGCTTTACTAGTGCGCTAATGTGTTCGATAGAGCGACTTAGTTGAATAGTGAAGTCTAGAGAGGATTTTCGAATTACTTTCAAAAAAGTGTCTTACGATCTATAAGCAAACAACTAAACTAGTCCACGCTAAGAGCATGGGAAACACGAGCTGGTCTTCCTCGCTGCGCCCCCGTCGAAGGTTTAGAGCGCTTCACGCGCCTATCAACAAACCGACGCTTGGTTCCTGGCCATCCAGCAATCTTTTGGTTTGCGTGCTTATGAGAGGCCAGTAGGTGGACGCATGCGCCAAACTTGTAGAATGCTCTGCACCCACAGGTTTGAGTGCTGAGATTTACCGTCCATCCAATCATAGGCTGTCCAAGCCGCTTCATGCGACGGTTGTTCCACTCGCCTTCCTCAGCATTTCTGGCGTTATCTTCAGGGTCAGTCAAACTTCGACAATGAAATTCACTTTGGCGGCTAGCTCCACCTTCCAGTAGAAACTGAACAGTATGCCGAGGCTGAGTAACCACTATTTTCTTTGCCTTCAGAAGTCGCTTTGCTCTAGCAATCAGAGTAGTTGCGGGCTTGGGTTTGGTCGCAAAGGTAGGGTGTAGAATGGAGCGGTGATGGCACAAAGATATCACTTTCTTGAGCAAGGCGAAAAGCTTCATACGGACACGCAACGTGTAGTCACGCTTAATCACTTTGTTTAACTTCTCCACGGGGTTGTTCGTTTTTGCGAAGCCAGTCGGCGACCATAAACACTGCCACTTGCAGAAACGACTTTTAATCCAGGTCTGTTGAAAGTAATTTGCAAAACGTCTTAGCTCTGGAAGCGCTCGCCACAATGCATCAGCACGCTCTTGAATTGTCGAGAACTCAGTAGCATCTCGAGCGTAAGGAATTTCGTAGATCTGACGATAGACATGGTACTTCGAGTTATTGAAGAGGCTTGAAACTCGCTTCTTCACGTTTCGACAACATGGAAGAAGCACATGAGGTAGTGAACCTCTGGCTTTGAGGGCACTGACGCAGACGGAGCGGCCAGGGTTTGCTCAACACCGTTTATTTGGGCATCCTCAGCGTCTCCCATGCAGTAGCGAACTAGAAACGGACGTCCTACCACCACCTTATAGATATCCATCAGGGTGCGAAGTGCGTGAGAGTACTGGACGGTTGTTCTTTGTGACGTTATGAAGAATGCCATCGGGTGAAACTGCCGTGCAGCGTCAGATATACCGCAGACGATGACTTGATGCGCGCACGTCACGAGCATAAATGTGGCATCCATATGAAAGACAAACACGTCGGGGTCCCGGGCAGCTGCTTTGAGCAAAAATTGCGTCGTGATTCCAATCACCAATGGGTCGTCGTCGCTGCCATCGCCAAGCTCCGGGGCTCCGTCCTCGTCTAGTGGGTACCCGAAGGTGAACGGCGTAGTATCACGTAGATCGTCGAAAAGCTGGGATCCAGCTGTGATCTCCTCCATGTCCTCTACAACGTTGGTGTTCATTATTGTGCTCCGCCTGTAGTTGTAGACAAAGTTTTGGATCTGCTTCAGAGCAGGTACTGCACCCGTCGACAGCGTAAAACTATCGACAAGCTCATTGCGAATGCGTGAAGGCTTCACGTCCTTTTCCACTAGCTCACGGATAGCTGCCTTCATTGCAAGGGAGAGTTGCGGGCGCTGGTTTGGAGCACTGGCTGCAAAGTGCTGGTCGTGCTGGTAAAGATGGCTCTGCTTCGATCTCTCGCAGGTCAAGGTCTTCAGCTTAAACTGGCACGGGACAAGAGCGCTCAAACAGGGCTCGGACTTGTAGCAGTAGATTCGGTAGCGAATGTGATGCTGATCGAGGTTGCTACGGCACACCGTACAGTGTTTGAGCTGGCTTACAATCACACCCATAGGTGGCAGGGTGTCCAGCTTTCGATTGGTGCGCGACTCGCCACGGAGAATGTCTGTGAGGCGCCAGTTGTAGGTGGACGACATTAAAGCGATCTTGACTTGGTTTTTATTTACAGTTTTCCGAACTAAGCTCTAAACGCAGCGACGCATGCACGAGGCCTCAGAGCCACTGAAATAGGCCAGGGCAAAGGAAGATGATTGGTCATTTCACCATAGGGCTGTGTTTAAAAAGAACAAACTCACAAGACTTCAGGACAAATGCCGTGCTGATTGGTCAATGGTTAGTTGGACAGTGGAAACGTCAGTATCACGATACAGAATAAAGTCCTTCTGGTTCAAAAATAAAGCTCTCTCCTTCGCAAGAGGAAGCTCCACCAACACCCCCAACGCTCTTCTCAGAGGATCGGATAGATGGTTTTGGAGATCTTATTGGATAAACCCCCTGAAGCCTGCAGCCGCTGTCGCATCAACAGTACTCGAGTTAACGAAGAATTTGAGAGGTGGGAGGCGACACCATCGTCTATTCAGGCGAATAGCAATCGTCCGGAGGCGGTTCTGGGGTTCTAGAAGCGTCAGGCAAAGCGTAGTACTTTTCAATTTCTTCCGCTTGTAGGACGCATTCTGTATGCGATTCCGTCCTCGTCGGCTCAAATAGAGCGTGACTTTGGTTCTGTCGGCCAGCTAGTGACGCCACAGAGGGGGTCGATTCCTCCTCACAATATCGATATGTTAGCTTTTCTAAACTGCAACAGGCAGTTTGTGGACGTGACGCAGTGCCCCAAGATTCGTGAACGAGATATTGATATGTTCATCCCGTGAAATGTCTAGGTTGGATTGGAGGACGACAACTTAGAGGGTTGTGGGTTGTTGAGCTCATTTTTTCAGCTGATAGCGACGCAGAAGGTGGTGATGACGAGGCTTAAGATTCTGAATGGTCAAAACTAGCATCGATAACTAATACATGAAATACATGTGCATTTCAAAGGCAATCATTTGTTAACTAGCTAATTTGATCGCATCGGTGATGCTCGCTCTAGTTCATCACTGTATTTCCGCTGTTTAGCATCAATTCAACGAGTTTTGTGACATCTTCAGCTCTTTTTTTTAGCGCTTTCCGCTCGTCGCTTCGGCGCTTCACCGCGATTTCGATCAGCTCACGGGTTGTCAGTGTTGCCCTTTTACATCTTGTTTAGCTGAGTTCAATTTCGATCGTGAACGTGCGGGTCTTGACTTGCTGCTGACGAGACTGTGTGAGCGAGCAAGTGCACATGCAGCACCCTTATTTTGCTCGGATCTGGTAACACCACTTAATGACTGGTTTGGTCTCGGTTCGGCCTTCGCAATCCCATTTGCAGCTTTGAGGATGTTTGCTAAATCAGGTCTTGTTGGTCTTCAGTAACAGGATCAGCATCTCGCTCTGCATCGTTTGTCGTAGCTGGTGACTTCATTTCTTTGTCTTCTGATGACGACAAATGTGTCCCTTCTTCATCGACGGCTCTAGTTACAGCCAGTTGACAGCTTGCAAAATCAACTTGATACTCCGAATGACACACCGAATCTCGAGCAGCTTGCTGGTTGCAAAAAAACACGGAGAATTTCGTCTGTCCGACGAGCAGCAGTACTAATCGCAGACGCCTTCCAGTTGTGACGAGGCGGGCACCGCCAAGCTGGTACTTCCATGTGCTAAAGACTTGGAAATTCTCTAGGCAGACGACCACGAGCAACAGGTGAAGCTTAGATCGCCGGGCGCCACGAGTCCTAAGACATGTGGTTGACCAGGCGCGCACTTGTGTATCCCTTTGTAGCGGTTCTTTACCAGAGATCAGTATCGACCCCGATATCCTCGAAGCTACAGCCGTCAACACAAATAGACAGTCCACCCAAATACAGAGTTAAACATAATGGACAAATATACAAATATGCAATCCACACAGATACTCCTGTTCTTCTTCTATTTCCATAGGCCCAGAGCAAAGGCCTAAAAACACCACTTATTTCCCGTCTCGGCCTTGTCAATGACCGAGCCCAAGTATACATGCTCAAATCCGGTACACTTGATCAATCCCAGAGATACGCACACCACTCCTGCTAGAGGAGAACAGTTATTCACAAAGTAGTTGACTTCTCAGCCTAAATACAATATAAATCACTCTTAGGACCTCATTTAACGCTTACTCCCGAATATATAGCCCACTGAACCCGTCCGCAAATCGGCAAACTAGTGAGTAGAAATATGGAAGAACTTGGATCACGTCCAGGCCCAAAGGCAGTGAATCCCCAAGTTATATGGTCTTAAAGCATTCTTTATAACGCCTCCCTCACTTACGGTCTTGGATTCAAAACGAACTCTGTTTGGTTTCAAGGTTCAAGCACACTACTTCTTCCTATTTATGCTCTTGGTTGAGTGTCTGTTGATTGGGTTGACTTCTGCGATCTTTCGGCAGAGTGATGGTCCTGATTCTTATGGAAGCTTGAGGAGCTGCTGCTTGGTGGGTTCAGCCTCAGAATACATGGGTACACTTCGCGGCCATAGTGAGATTGCAGCGGGGCTGCCGTAGCTTTAGCGTCAGAGGAAGACGTACGACTCCACGAGTCACTAATATTAAGTTCCTTAATGAGGAGTCTTAATATGGTCCGATAACTGGGACCCAAGAGTAAACACAGCCTTAACCCAAGGCAACAACTCTTTCTGCTTCTATATCCGAAGTGTTTATTTATCTTTATTGCGGCCAAGCCGCCTACGGTGTAAATGTATGTGTTTAACTATCTAGCATAGTCAAACCTAGTCAACTACATATCCAATGGCTTTCAGCCTATGTGTTAACTCTCCGTGTTATGCATTGAGAGTCTGTTAAATCTCCGGGTACGGCGTACCCATTGTGTGACACACACACATGGTGTAACCACCAGCTCGCGTAACCCCGTTACACTCTCCCCCACTAAGATGTGGACTCACCAGTCCACGAAACTTCCTCAGCGAGGTCGGTCTTTCCAAGACGTTGGCGGTCATGGCGCCTCACGACACAGCTCCCCAGAGCTTCGGCTCGACGAGCTCGTTGTCGACTGCGCATCCTCGATGCTTCAGTTGCCTTAATCCCAAGGCCATACGCTCCTGCGAAGGTCACAAGACCAAACTCAGCTGTCACCTCGTGACAACGTGCTGCCTCACGGTGCATGAAGCACGTATGCGGTCTCAGACCCAAACACCATAGAGGTGCGTGCGCCTAGCGCTGTCCTCACGCTCTTCGTGATCGAACACCACGTCGCCATCGCGACTCTCACACCAAGAGCACCAAAGCTGCTGAGAGCAAGGCTTTGGACTCGTCCGAGCCACAAGCTCCGCCCGAATTGCTCAGTGGTAGAGCACTCGCTTTCTAAGCGATAGGTCGGTGGTTCAATCCCACCCGGGCACAGCCCACATACCATAAGCAAGGCTCCGTACGCAGCCAAGCTTACGGGCATCGCCCTTATAGCTCAATTGTAGAGCCTTGGCTTTGGAAGCCAAAGGTCGGTGGTTCGATCCCGTCCAGGATACACCACCTTCGCTGTTACAGCGCAATTCCAAACTTGGATAGCTCTCTGAGAAAAAATTTCCGAAACAAATACGCGTCTGTCTGGACGCTTGCGCTTGGACCTTGTCCAGTAAAACACGAAGCGTCTGCTTCCTTCGGAACCACGTCCCCAACACCTCGAGGCACCTCTGCTTCCTGCTCCCGCTGCAAGCACCGCTGCTCATGCCTCGAGCCGGCTGCTCCAGCAACTGGTCAGAGCCTGAGCTCAGCTACCGACCTGTAGTCGCCCCGCTCTAGCGGCGGGAAGCGCTCGGCGCCTGGCGATACCGTCGTACGCCGTGGTGGCGCTTTGGCAGCGGATGTGCCAGGTCATAAGCGTCAACAACGTCTGGGCAATCTTGCCGGAGGGGAACCTCAAACTCCCATGAGTTCTGTGAATGAGGGTAACCTCGCCACTTCACAAGATATTGGGTACGACCCTGGCGACGACACCGCCCCACAAAGCGTTCCACGTGATAGTGGAGCTCACCATGCTCGTCAAGCAGAGCCGGCGGAGGACGAGCCTCGCCTGGACCCTCGCGCTGCGAGTCACCACGATGTGATTGTGCTGGATTAGCGTGCTCGCTCGTTGAGCTCCGTCGTTCACGACGCGAACACCTCACACGCCCGCTTGGCGGGAGATCTCGAAGATATGAACCGTCGGGTGGACGGGTTCGAGACACCGAGTGCCCTTCAGAACCGGGTCGTCGACCTTGAGCGTCAGGTTGCTCAGCTGCAGGGTCAGCTCGATCTGTTGCTGCGTCTACCCCCCCCCCCCGCTCTCCGCGTCCTGTGACTCCGCCACTCGCTGTCGCCCAGCCGCCACCCGCCAGCCCGGCGCCAGCGCCTCCACGCTCACCTGAGCAGGGGCCTGGTACGGCTTGAGTAAGCCCACGTAGAACACCGGATGCGTGCGCATCTTCTTGGGAAGATCAAGTGTATACGCCAGGCCCTTCTTGGTCACGACCTTGAATGGTAGGTCTCAGTTTCGTCTTGAAGACGGCATACACTGTATTGGTGGGAAGGCTTTTAGCTTTAATAAAACTAGGTCCCCGACCTCAAACCTTTCCACATTGACTCTGCCTTGGGCATCTGCATATTCCTTCTGCAGGTCTTGGCTCTCAGCCATAGCGTCGTGCGCTTGGCGCAAGACGCTCAATCTCAAAGAGACAAAGTCATCGACTTGCTTGCGGACCGCAACAGGGCTGATACCAGCCAGCCGATCGGCTATCCCTCCCCCACTAAGCCCAGAGCCTCGACGTGGCGGCGCCAGCGGGACGCGAGGGTTCGCCAACCCGTTCACATAGAACGGAGTGAAGCCTGCACTGCATTGTTCAATGCAAACTCAACGAGTGGAGCATCTCGCTCCAGCGTCTCGATGCCTCAGCGCACACGCTTCGGACAATGTCCTCCACAACGCGATTCACGTGTTCAGTTTGACTATCGGTCTCCGAACGATCCGCTGTGGACATGTCCAAACGGGTGCCAAGCACCTGGAAGAGGGACTTCCAAAACTCCGCGTTGAAGCGCGAGTCTCGATCCGAGACAATTGCCTCAGGCAAGCCATGTTGGCGAAAGACTCGGTCTAAAAGCACCCTCACCATCAATGGTGTCCGGCACCGCAGCTAAGTGAGCCATCTTGCTCAAACGGTCTACAAAGATCACGATACCAGTGTTGCCTGCCTTATCCTTCGGAAGGCCAAACACAAAGTCCATACTGATGGACTGCCAACAGCCCGTAGGGACTGACAAACTCGCCAATGGCGCTGCTGCATGCGGCGAGGACTTCGTCCGTTGACACGTCTCACACGTGCGCACGTATGTGCCAACCCATTTGTACAGCTTCGGCCACCAGTACATCGTGCTCACGGAGCCATAGGTCTTCTCACGACCCAAGTGTCCACCGATAGGTGTATCATGGACCTCGCAGAGAATGCGATACTTGAGATCCTCATCATGAGGAGCGACCACACGAGGCGCGTCCTCGGGGTCGGTGCTGTAGTGCAGCAGCCCACCATCGAGCGTGTATCGATGTAGGCTCGTGCGTAAGCGCCTTGACAATTCTTTGTCTGAGTTCTTAAACTCCTCGCTCCCAAGAGCACGTAGCAAAGCTACACACATGTCGTCGTGTGCGTACGCAGCGCGTATCAAGTCGGGCACCAACGACGTCACCGTTGTGACATGGGCTAGCACGTAGTCTAGCCTGCGCGACAGCGCGTCGACCACTACATTATGCCGCCCCGGCTTGTACGTCACCTCGAAGCTGTATTCGGCAAAGAATGAAAGCCATCATGCCATTCTCTAATAGAGATGTGGCGACTGCGTCGCAGTGCGTAACGACGCATGATCAGTGTAGATCACAAAGGCGTGGAGCCTAGCAGGTGTACCCTGAATTTGACAAGAGCATACTTCATAGCAAGTAGCACTTTGTTGTGAACTGGGTAGTTCTTCTCTGTTGCCTTGAGCTGGCGAGACTCAAACGCAATAACGCGTTCACGCCCGTCGGCGTCTGCTTGTAGTAAAACCGATTGCGAAATCGGAGGCGTCACAGACGACGCTGAACGGACGATCCGGGTCCGGTAGCGCAAGTATCGGCGCTCGAAGAAGACTCTCCTTAACAGCCTGAAAGGCTTCGTCGTGTCCGACTTCCCAGCACCAAGGTGCGTCCTTCTTATGGAGATTCGATAATGGCCGAGCGATTTCCGCATAGTTCGCGCTGTACTTGTGCAAGTAATTGGCTAAGCCTAGCCACTTGTGTAAGTCCTTTTGGTTCTTGGGAACCGGCCACTCCACAATGGCCTTGACCTTGGCAGGATCTGCCCGCAGGCCTCGCTTCCCAATGAAGCACCCGAGGAAAGGGATTTCCTCCGCGACAAAGACGCACTTATCCAAGTTGGCATACAACGTATTAGTGCGCATGCACTCGAGCACCGCTCGTAAGTGTTTCACGTGGTCCTCCACGTCGGACTTCACGTGCTCTGCTCGACTGTGGTCGATAATATCGTCAAAGTACGCCTGTGCGTACGCCCGATGGGGCCTGAACAACTGAGTCACAAGACGATTGAACGTTGCTGGTGCGTTCGCCACTCCCAGAGCATACCGCTCGGAGTGCTCACCGCTGTAAGCGGTACATCACACGCTCTAATGAGCAATTGGTAGTAACGATCGACCAAGTCGAGTGCACTGTACAGCCTACAGCCTACCATGTTGTTCTGTAGAACATCCTTGCGAGGAATCGGCGTCTGCGCCGAAATGGTAGCAGCATTCAGCTTATTGAAAGCATCCACGATGCGCCACTTGCCATTCGGCTTTCTGACACAGAAAGTAGGCGTAGAGTGCGGAGACTTGCTCTCACGCACTAACCCTGCCTCGTGCTTCGCACGGAAGAACGCGTCAATGACGTCACACTGTTAATTTGGCAAGGGCCACTGTCGAGTAACACAGTATTTGGTTCCCGAAACCAGGCCAATCCCATGACGCACGCCTCGATCCGGGGGCAAACCCATCGGCGGGTTCTTGGACACAACGTTCGTGTACTCCTGCAACACAGGATAAAATGGATCCGAAGGGTCTTTAAGGATCGCCGATCCACTTCTCGTGCCCAGCGCTTTCTTGGTGTCCTCCAGGACCGCTTCGTCCACGACGGACGAGGAGTTCAACTCATCGTCAAGTCGTATCACGACCACTTCGGCTAAGCCGCCCGCCTTCAAGGCCTCGCCAACCTCGGCGATGGACATCTCGTTCAGCTCTAACAGAGCATTCACAGCGGGGAGGGAGTCTAGGCTGATGTCACCATCGACACCCCCCCGGCACTCCGTTGACGAGTGTGTATAACTGCTCACTGTAGTCACGTGGAGCTTCACTGCTCGTCACGTTGGACACCTCGTCCGACGTCCTCGACGTCACAGACGCCCTGCGTCTCATCCTCCTCTCCCTCCGCGACCGAGATCGGCCGGATGAGATCGGTGTGGTGACATCACCGTCTCCGCGCCCAGGTGCCACAGCACCGTCAGTCCTCAACGAGTAGTCTGTGTCTCGCGAGACCCGCAGCTCAGAGCCATGCGGTCCATGACCCTCGCTCAGTGGTATCGGTGCCACTCCGCCCATGATGCCTGTACCTGCGGTCGACCGTGCCCCGCGGGCCACGCAGCGGTGGGTCATTGACCTGACTCACATCGCTCCGCGGATAACGTGCCGCTCCACTTACGTCCTGTGAGCGAGTTCAGGGACAACAGCAACCTCGTTGCTCACCAACTCGGACATTCCAATGTCCAGCACCATGGCCGATTCGGCCTCGTGCCCGCGCCAAAAGCGCTTCTGCTTCCTAGCAGAGGTGGGTTCATGACTCACCAAAGCTCCACTAGGAGCGAAGTGCGTGGCACCTAAGGTCTTCGACCTCCAGTCGATCCATGGCTCATGGCGTTCCAGCCATGCCATGCCAAGGATGAGATCATATCTCGAATCCAGGTCTAAGACCAAACAGCGTTCCACGCTATCGAAGTCTTGTTAAGAACTTCACACCAAGGTCCACAGTGACCTTCGACACAGTAACCAGTGTCCTCGTCGCTAGACGGACTGAGATGGTATCTCTCGTTTGCACTTCCAGTGTCTCCGCATACTGCTGACTCCCTTCCAGGGTAGAGTGACCGGCGTAATTGCCCGAGGCTCCCGAGGCTATCAAGACTCTCCACGGCTTCTCAAAGCCCTTCACGTTCGCTTGAACGACCAGCAAGGCCGGCTTGCACACACTCTTCTCATAAGAGAGCCCAGCTCTCTTTGGGGCTGGGTCCTGTTGCCCTCTGCCTCCCGGAGGCCCAACAGAACTCAGTTCTTTCCCGTTTCCCCGCAACGAGCCAGAGGCTTGGCTCGGCGGAGCCTTGCGCTGGTTGCGCACTGGGCAACTCGCCCGCAGATGGCGGGTACTCCCGCATGTGAAGCATCGACGGATGCTGGCGCGCTGCTCCTCAGTTAGAAGCTCTGCTTCTTCGCCTTCAGCATAGCTGAGGTCCATCGGTTCCGGCCCGCTCGATGAGCCTGCGCTCCCCGCGTACCAACCAGGTCTAGCCGACCTGAAGTGGTGTTCGGCTTTCAATGCCACACGCACCGCTTCCTCAAACGAGGATGGGTGCACACAAAATACTTCCGTTCGAGCCGCGCTCGTGCGGAGCCCTTCCATAAACACGGTCAACGTGACCGCTTCCGGGAGAGGGTCCGCCGCCGTCCCGGCGATCAGAGTTCTCAACTCTTGGACGTAGTCTCCACAGCCCAGTTGCCCTCCAGCCGCGCCTGCAAACCCGTTGTTGCCAGTCTGACCAAAGTTCCCCATCGCGCCTTGTCCGCCGAAGCCACCAAACGTGTTGCCACCTTGCATACCGGGGCCCATCTGCTGACCAAAGCCACCAATGTTTCCGGCCAAGCCACCGCCCATACCAGCGCCAGGACCACCGACACCACCTAGAGCACCCATCCGATTCGCACCACCGAAGCCCCTCATCGGGTTTCCGGCAAACCCACCGCCAAAGGCACCACCATTTGGAGGGGTTCCACTGCCGGCACCTGGAGCACCAAAACCAGCTCCGAACGCGTTGCCACTACCTCCGAAGCCTGGCGAGGGTGGAACTCCAGCCATGCCTGCGCCGCCACCTTGGGGTGCTGGTAGTTGAGCACCAGAAGTGCCTCCATTGGCCAGGCCAGTCGGTGCTGGCGTGGGCCTTGATCTTCCAGTTGACGTGGCCGCAGGGGTTGGTGCTGGGCGTCCACCCAATGTCGTCGGGGCGGAAGTCGCAGGCCCAGGAGCGCCAGGACCGGGGGCGCCGGGTGCACCTGGAGCACCCGGGCCAACAGCACCGGGACCGGGGGCTGCAACAACGTTGTTGTTCGAACTTACAACAGCATTGTTGGAGCTGGCAACCACCGTGGATGGAACGCTGACGGGAACTGGAATGAACTGCGGCACCTCGACGGGAACGGGGATAGCGATCTTCTTGACTTTCTTGACGACTTTGACGTGGTGGTGGTGGTGATCCTTCCTGCTTTCGTCGTCCTCGGTTGCTTGAGTATCCGCGTTGGGTCGTAGACCACGAAGCGCAGGTGCAGCATGAACTCCGTCCGTAGCGACGAAAAGACTCAGCGCGAGGAAGGTGGCGAATGCGGCGGCACTTTTCATTGTGAGATACATGTACACTAGAATCGTGTAGATGGGGCCTGAGAGTCGTGAGGGGAAGCGGTTGGTTTTTGCTCGCGAAATGGAGAATGGAGTGCGCTTGCTTTTCGTGACGATGGCGTCACCCGTCACGACATTTTGCCTTGACGAACTTGAAGACTATGGATGTAACCATGTTGACTCAGGAACGAGGGGAGGTGACCGAATTTCTGGCGAGATGGATTCTCTTCCCTCACTCCCAGTAGTTGATGGCGAAACAGCGAAATGTTTAACACTGGTACTTACCGCGGACAACTGTTCTTTCAGCGATAAAGCATGGCGCCAATATGGTGGCGTCAGTTCGCGCTTTCCTAGTCAATATTGTAGAGCTCTAGTTATGAGTATTGCTTCCTTGTGACGTGGTAAGACGCTAGAGTTATTGCTATGCTTACCAACTAAAAACCTTCTGATTCGAGTTTTTCGATTGCAAATACGGTCTCGCTCCCGTTTGGAATGGATATTCAAACGGAGGAACGATAAGACGAGGAACGCAAAAGCTGCAAACATACCACGTCACAATATCTCAAAACGAACCGATGATAAGGCGATACTACATAGTTACCGCGATACTTAAGTAGCACTCATGAAGAAAAAGTTATGCAAAAGAGATCCCCGCTATTGTTTCGCCGCCTTACGAACGAGCTTGGGCTCACTGTTGTCTTCCTGCGGAGTATCTCGATGCGAGCTGTTCTGCTCACGTTTCGACCGCTTACGCCTTCGAGCGCATCTCGTGTGGCGCGACGAACACCTTCAGGAAGCCACTGTCCTTCTTGGCGATACTGGAGTATGCTTCAGGCACCTCCTCCAGAGAAAGGCGGTGCGAAATAAGCACCGATGGATCCAGCTCGCCACTCTCGATCGCATCGAATACCTGGGGATAATACTTCTGGGCAGGCGTACGACCAGCGTTCACGGTGACGCTCTTCATCGCGACGTGGCCGATAGGGAACGCTCCCACCGCACACATATAATCCGACACAATCGAAATGTGGCCGCACTTGCGCACAATCATCAACATCTCCTTGAAAGTGTCCGTAGGCTCGGGCTGCGACTCCATGCCGATCTTCTTCTCCAGTTTGGCCATCCAACCGGTCGAAGTGGTGCTGCCACTTGCATCAATCACAGCGTCAGCACCGGCCGGCGGTAGCATGTGCTGCAACTTGGACACCACTTGAGCGCTAGTCAAGTCGCGGCGGTCGACCACCTCGAGATTCATGTGATCATGTGCAAACTTGAGCCGCTCCGCTCTGTGCTCAACTCCCAGCACGGTCTTGGCGCCACGGAGCTTGCACCAGTGAGCAGCCTGTAGCCCGATAGGGCCTAAACCCCAAATTACCACGCAGTCGCCTTCCTTGACCTTGGCAATATCCACTGCGTGCAGCGCAGTAGCCGTCGTCTCCACTCCCAGCAGTGCCTTGTCATCACTCACACCAGACGGCAGCTTGAAGCAGTTCATGTCACCGAACGGTACACGGACATATTCGGCCTGCACACCGGGGACATTTCCCAGCATGCGGGTGCTGCCTAGCACTGCGGCAGGAGCCCATCCACCGTAGGTCTGCTTGAACTCTTGGGATGCATTGGTGCAGTTGCATGACGCATACTCATGCCGACGGCAGTGTTTGCAATCACCACAAGCTAGCACGAAGCTGATAGCGACGCGGTCACCAACCTTAACCTTGTTCACTTCTGCGCCCACGCTATCCACGACGCCTACGGCCTCACTACCGAGCACCTGGTTCTTTTCCAGTCCTCCGGCCTCCCCGCCACAAACGTCGGTTGCGAAGTCTGGGCTCACGGAGCACGCGGTGACCTTCACCACCACGTCCGACGCTTCCATGATCTTCGGCTTTGGAATGTGCTCCAGCTTGACAGACTTGCCCGTCCACACGATTGCACGCATGCAGCCGGCCGGGTCCTTGGAGCACGTGTCTTGCCCATGCGCGTGCGCGCTGGGCATCATCTTGCTGGCAGTATCCATAATTGCTTGACTCTTACTTACTCTGGTATCGATGCTCCTGTCTTCGACGTGGCAAATGCAGATATGACACTGAGCGAGATCCTGTTCGTCTCGCTCGGCCTCAGCTCAAGCCAAAGCGACATGCCGGCTCTCGTCCCAGGGCAGCCGAGTTGAAGGCACGATGCATACTCGTGCCAAGAGAGCTTCATTTGGGATACAATAAGACATTCCATTGAAATGGCCTTAACAGGGACGAGAAGCGAAACGAAAGAGTTCAGCCGTTGGAAGAAATAATGACGTCGTTTCGCAATCAAATAAAAGAGGTATTATGCATTCTCAGAGGTTTGGTTTCCTAACGACTTCAACTTGGCCGATATCAATTTGCCACATGCGAGGCTGCGGTTCTCCAGAAAAACGTCGCTTGATCCCTCTCGCTGCCGTCTGCTCTCATTCTGCTACTGCTCGCCTACCCAACTGTCAAGTATCAGCCAGCGATGAAGTTTACCGCGATCGCCCTTTTGGCTAGCGTATCCGCAGCAAACACAATGGCTGCAACAAACCTGGTGCGTCGTGGCCTTAGTGTAGCGACATCGGACGCCAACACAATTGTAGCGGGTCTGCGCGACGACGAACTCGGCTCTAGCGAGGACTTCTGGGGTTCCTGGGAGAATCATTACGCGGGATACTTGGACGCACAAGAAGACAACGAATCTAGCAGCAATGATACCAATTCTGCAAGCGGCACCGGTGAGCTCGACTCTACCGTTGGAGACCTAGATACGGCGGCGAAAGAGGTCCTCCAGAAGGCCGAGTCTGTAATAACAGCGGCACTACCGTTCAGCATCGAGCACGCTACGTCCTTGATTCTCCCCCTCGGACTCGTCGCCGCCGCCATGCTCGTGATCGCAGTTGCCGCCGTACTCATCGGTGTGCGACGGCAGCAGCTCAGTGAGCCCATGTTCGGCCCCATGGAGTTAGTCTCCGATCTTCCGGATCCCATGACCACGTCCGCTGCCAGTGAAGCGGGAGACGACGACTCGGACACGGGTTCACATAGCCATGCCGATGAAGCGGACACGGGCGCAACAATCCTTGCCGATGTAGCGGACACAATCCTTGCCGGGGAAGAACAGGAGGAAGAGAAAGAGGAGGAAGGAGAAGATTTTGTCGTAGCACTTGCATAGCAACTAGACAGGCCCAAACTAATCTGCTGATTCCATTTCCATTCTTGTCAAGTGTCAAGAATTTCTTGACGAGCTGTTGCTATTTTACTTCTAAAGTAATATACTTATCCATCAAGACTGCCTGGTGCAGTGACTCCCTTGTCTATGCGAAGCGAAAGTCTCCGGTAATGGGTGGAGCGCTCTAATGATCTGACGTCACGGTTCTCTACACCCACTGATGCATCTGTGTCCGGCGTCATGAGTCCCTTATTGTGCTGCCCATCGCGTATTTTTGACAAAATGTACCGTGTGCTGCTCTGAACAGGACGATTCTTCGGACAGAGTGACCCCTCGACACTCCACACGGCGCTTCACCAAGCAGCTTTTGTCGTACTTAATCGAATTCTCCATGAAAGATGGGCACTTTGGGCCAATGGTCTGCTTGGAGCTGCGTGGACCGTCAGAGCCCCAGACCGTGATTTCCTAGTTTGCGGCGCAAGAAGCAGACCACTCCCCCCTTTCGTCGAGAAGATTTGAAATGGCTCTCCGTCGCGTCCTGACCACCAGCAAGGCCTTCAAGGCGGCCCCGAGCCTGCTGCGCCGCTCCATGGCCACTGTGGCCGACGAGATGACGGTGCGTGACGCACTCAACACGGCCATGGACGAGGAGCTCGCCCGTGACGACGAGGTCTTCCTCATGGGTGAGGAGGTCGCCCAGTACAACGGCGCTTACAAGGTCTCCAAGGGCCTGTGGGAGAAGTACGGCGACAAGCGCATCATCGATACGCCTATCACGGAGCAGGGCTTCACGGGTCTTGCCGTCGGCGCTGCTTACCACGACACCAAGCCCATCGTCGAGTTCATGACGTTCAACTTCGCCATGCAGGCCATTGACCAGATCATCAATTCGGCTGCCAAGCAGTACTACATGTCCAACGGCGACATCCACGTGCCCATTGTCTTCCGTGGCTCCAACGGTCCCGCTGCCGGTGTTGGTACGTATCTTTTGCCTCTCTGCTTTTCAACTTCTATGTTGAGGATACTGTGGCATATTTTCTGACGTTGCTTTTGTTTCTTGTAAATCATTTCAGCCGCTCAGCACTCGCAGTGCTACGCTGCGTGGTACGGCAGCGTGCCCGGACTCAAGGTGGTGTCCCCCTACGACTCCGAGGACGCCCGTGGTCTGCTGAAGGCCGCCATCCGCGACCCCAATCCGGTCGTGGTGCTGGAGAATGAGCTGCTGTACGGTGTCTCGTTCCCTGTGTCCAAGGAGGCCCAGGACAAGGACTTCCTGATTGAGATCGGCAAGGCCAAGATCATGAAGCCGGGCAAGGACGTCACCCTGGTGGCCTTCTCCCGCATGGTGGGCGAAGCCCTCGAGGCTGCCGCTGCTCTGGCCAAGGAGGGCATTGACGCCGAGGTGATTAACCTCCGCTCGATCCGCCCGTTCGACCGTCAGGCCATCATTGACTCGGTGAAGAAGACCAACCGCATTGTGTCCATCGAGGAGGGCTGGGGCCAGCACGGTATTGGCGCTGAGATCGCCGGCATCATCATGGAAACTGAGGCTTTCGATTATTTGGATGCCCCCCTGGAGCGCGTGACCGGCACGGACGTGCCCATGCCGTACGCGGATAACCTGGAGAAGTTGTGCCTGCCGCACATTGAGGACATCGTTGCCGCCGCTAAGCGTACGGTGGCCCGTACCTTGTAAGCAAAGCATCTCTATAACCTGGAGGGAGCAGACCATGGACAACGTCGTCATCCCATTTCAATCTGATCTAAAGAACCTCGCGCTATGAAGGAAAGCAGGGCGAGGGCTGAGCATTTGCTCACTCACGACTACGCACCAAGAAGCATCATGGGCAAAAGCAGAAAAGAGTGAAGGGGTTGACAGTAGGAAGGGTGTAACTAATCGAACCCGATAGACCACAACGTATGCTTCAACGGATGATTTACTACAGCAATGTTTCAGCATTTTACTCACGACGTTGCGTGGGCAGGGCGTCGCGTTTCTCGCGTGGCATGATGATTCCGTGGTCACCAAGCAGTATTTCATCAACAGGATATCACGCAAAAACACACAAGTGACATTCGGCCTCTCCCCATCTAGGCTTACCCTTTATGAAAATACGGAAATTAGTGTCTGCTTCTCACGCTGGGCTTAGAAACCGAATTCGCCGAAGAAATCAACATCCTTCTTGGGCTTCTCCTTTTCTACGACAGGAGCCGGAGGAGGCGCAGCGGCAGCTGAACCATTGGTGGTGGTGGCCGAAGCTACAGACGACGAGGAGAGTCCGTGAAGGTCGTGGTTGCTGCCGTTGGCACTGGACGACGAGGATCCAAACAAGTCGGTCGTCTGAGCAGGCTTGGGCTGTTGTGTGAGTGTATGGAAACAGCTGCTATGGCCGTTGTTGCTGTCGCTACTGCTTAGCTGCGAGTCCAACCACGAGTCATTGTCGTGATCACGGCTTGATGAGCTCGTGCTGCTGTTGCCGATGCCACCGTACTTGCCAGTGGTGGACAGCTCTGCATTGGTGCGAGGAAATGCGCTCATCCCGTCCGAGTTTCCATGCGCATTACCACCTCCGTTCACAGCGCTCTGTGCGGTTTGCAACAGGGACGACGCACCACTGGAAAGTACGGACCAGCCCGAAGAGGCCGAGGACTTGACGTTATCTGATAGCGCCGGGTCATGGATAGCACTTTGTACGAAGGACCAGCCAGATGACACCTTGGATCCCAGATCTTGGTCCTTGACGAGACTGGCAGCTGAGCTGGCGGCGGTTGTGACCGTGCTGGTAAAGTAGCTAAAGGCGCCCGAGAGGTCTCCCAATCCTCCAGACGAGTTCTGCGGAGCGCGTGTTTCGCCGCCGCTTCCAATGCCCTGCATGCCGTTGCCGCCGAACTTAGCGGCCATGCGAGCACGGGCCTCCTCGCGTAGCTTCACCTGGCGAGCCACGTAATCCTGCTCTGACTCACCCTTGAGTGCCTCCACGCCGCGGGTGTCACCTCCAGCAGACCCTCCACCTGAGTACGAGGCCGACGAGAAGGAGGATGAAGCTGGCTTACGCATGCTTGGGTCCCACTGCGGGAGCGACGGCGGGGAGCGTCCCTCAACGATGGCCGTAAGTCGCTGGCGATAGGCTTCAGCCTGTGGCGTGTTGTATTTCTCGCTAATGGAAAGGTCCGTCGGGACGCCAGCAGCGGAGAACGCGGCGCGGAATGAGTCGTTGCCGCCCTTCTGCATCTGTAGCACCTGCTTGTCCGTCCACGAGTCCATGGTGACTGACCGCACGAAAGATATGTGCACGCCCAGTCCACGGTGGCGGCCCGAGCACTCGAGACACATGAAGGTCCCGTACGAGACAGTAGCCCATTGCGGGTACGGGGCATCGCAGTCCACGCAGCGCTGCAGCAAGAGAGAGAGAGAGAGAGTTAAAATATGCTCGACTAGGGACAGCAATGATGAGCAGACTACGTACGTTGTTGCCCGGCAGGCGCCGCAGCTCCTGCTGGGTCTCCATAGGCATTTGGTGAGCCATCCTGGTCTATTGGGGAGATGCACGGGGAGAGCGACGCAGCACCGACGGGCCTGGAAAACGCGGAAATCAAAAGAGCGACCGTTACGCGGTACTGAACACTGGTGCTGATTTAGTGGTTAAAATTAGCACTAAATCAACCAATCACAAGATGCCAGGAATCCAATGTTACTAACAAGAGACAGGCCAAACATCAAAGATACTTTTCTGTTCAATGACGGCGGAAGGACACGACTCGCGTCCGCTGGGGCCGCTTAAGCACCTGGTACAGCAACAAGTTGAGACCCAAGAAGCTACCGATGACTAGTGCCAAGTACGTTGAGAAGTTTCCGTAGCCTCGCCCGCAGATCATGTACCACGAGTCCTCGTACAGCAGCTGCGTCACCGGGTAGTTGCACAGGTTGAACTCCTCATCGAAGTCGTGAACGCACAAGTACTTCTTGCGACGGTGCTGCATGCCCACAAGAGAGTAGAACAGCTCGTTCTCCATGCAGTTGCCTAGTGGCTGGTGGTGACCCAGCGACACGATCTCCGTCGGGTTAATGAACAGCGCCAGCAGCACTATGACGAGATAGAGCAAAAAAGTCATCTGGTTCACGGCATGGTCGATACACGAGTACAGCCAATCGCTGTCGTAGGCATCCACGGGTTCCAGAGCTTTTTGTACTTGAGGGTCGTCTGTAATCGCCAATGATCTGATTAGCAGCTTGACCGGAACGCAGCAGTGATGGGTTAATCACGTAATGCATACCTCTTTCGCGATCGGCCATCCAGGAGAGCAGGAAACTCAATGCAATCAGTATGAAGAACATCACCTGCACAAGAAAACAAGTACAGGATTTTGTAGTTACTACAGTTATCCACAGCAACTTGAACAGAAAATAAAGGAAGTCACCTGGGCTTCGATTCCCATAAGACGAACGGTCGAGTAGTAGCCCAAAACGAGAAACCCCATGGCGAAAATGGTGGTGAGGAGCGGCATGAGCAACACATAGCCCCACTCGGATTTCCAGTGTTCCTCCTCGTAGTAGTCGCCCACAAGCCAAGTGCTGCAAAATAAATATCCAGCAACAAGTCAGCATAGAATAAAGGATCACTCGAAAACCTTCAGTACAAGTATTCGTACCTGCGTAGAATGTGATGGACGCAGAGGAATGCAAACGCGAAGAAGTAATAATAAAACAAAGCATGGCAAGGCACGCCCATCAAGCGTTCAGCGAGAAGCGGGTCCGTGTCGTGCCACGTCCACCAGAGGAACTTGGTGCCCAGCAGCTCGATCGGGAAGACCAGCATCACCATGAGCGACCCCATTGCAAACGGTTGGAAGAACGGGTCGATCCGTAGTCGCGACGTCGCAACGAAGGCTCTGTTTCCACGGGCTACATGAGCAAACTCCACCTCTGTCTTAGCAAAACGATATAAACTCCCCACTCACATGTAATAGAGCTGCGCTTGCAACAGCACCGTATACAGTGGTAGGTGCTCGGACACCAACATCACCAGTGCCTGCGCGTGCCAGCGATCGCTATAGTAGAAGACCAGCTCCACGATGAGCACTTGAAGCATCGCAGCACTCAGCATGGTGGCGTTACGCTTGCCCGACGAGTGCACGTGCAGCATGAGCAGGAAGACGCAGAGGTACGTGGCCCCCTCCACAACCGCCAGCGAGACATTCTCGTTCAGCAGCCCCAGGAAGGCGATTGGCATCACACGTGATGTCGCCACCATTTTCGCCAGACAAAAAATGAAAAGAGGGCGTTACATAACAATGCAAAGGTATCTATCAGATAATTGTTGAATACATGGCAACCTGGCTACATATCTTGAAGAGAGACTACATGGACTTCCCGTCGTGAGGAAGGTCGGTGCCAGACCCTTGCGCAATGAAGATTCGATAGATCACGAAGAGAATAACACACAGAAGAACTAGTAGGAACACCATGCCGGACGCAGAGGGATCTCCAACCCCAGTCATTGGCCGTTTGGGACCTTCTGGTGCGTGACCACGGTTCCAGACGAGGTTCTCAACCTTCTCCTTCCACGTCTCGGCGTCCTGCCCTCCCGTATCTCCAGTCTCGTGTTGAATGTGTTCCAAGTGATCAAAGTCCTTCGGGATGTAGCAAGTCCGACCTTCGTAGTTGCTGTCGCACAAGCACATGCCGTTGACACAGTCGCCGTGGTTACTACAGTGCTCGCGATACACGCACACGACAGCGCGGTCAGATGCCGGAAAGTCCTCGAGATTCGAGTACCCGCTGGAAAGAGATTTCAGGTACCGATCAAACGCGATGTCATACTCGGAAAGCTCAGTGTCCAGGAACTTGGACAATTCCTGTTCCAACGACGGAAAAACAAGGTTGAAACTTCCCCGTCGAGCGTACTCTGTTGTTGCTGCGAAGAGTTTGCGCGCAACGTTTGGCGCGAACCACCCGGGGCATGACCAGCACGAGGTATCCCATGCACGATTCTTGTCGCGACACTTGTCCGAGCAAAAACTAGCACCTGCCGGGCGATAGAACTTTTCGAACGGAAGCCGCGCCTGAGGGTGCACGCCCACCAAATTAAGCAGGTCGTGCAACAAACGTTTTTTGATAGCTTCGTCTGTAGCGAGCACGGACTGCGAACCTTCCATCGACGGATTGGAAACCACACGAACAAGCCACGGCTTGGCCATATCGTCGAACTCAAAGTCAAACCTCCACAGATCGAAGAAGCTATCACTGAGATCAGTCGGGGTAGACCCCTCTCCTTCACGTGCAGCTGAGCGCTTCACCTTGGCCTGTTCGCCTTGAAAACTGCCACGGCTGCTGAGCACTACCTTGGCGATCGCAGCTTCTACCTCGTCCTGCAGATGCTTCGTGTCGACTCCCTGTCTCCGTAAGTGTTTCTTTAGAACACGCCACGCATTCGTTCCCTCACGGGCAGTCGACGGGAGCTCATGGAAATCAGCCTGCAGGTCGGGAAAGTCCCATGGAGCGATGTACTGGTCAAAGTTGTAAGTGGCCGGGTCAGTCTCAACCTTCAATGTGCTCGGATATTCGCCATTAGCAATCTGGATCAGCGGGTGATTATGCACGTAGACACGCAGCGGATCCGTCGACGTCACGGCCACGTAGAACCCAACACGAAACTTGTGGTTGTCCAGCAGCAGTGGCTCGACGTACTGATCCACCACCACTGATTTCCCCTTGAATGTACTTGACTGCAGCTTGAACTGCAAATCTTCATCCGTAACGAAAACTTCAGCACGTGTGGTTGAGTCATCATCACCGTTAGCCGCGCGCTCACGCAGCAGGAAGCGCCGGTGTACGTGCGGGTCGCGCGCGCGTTTGGGCGAGAAGTCGGATTTCTTGCGAGCCTCCGTGTACGCGCTGGTCAGCTGCGCCTGATCGCGCGGCAGCTCATAGTGACCCGGCACAAAGTCGAAGAAGAACTTGGTGTGCTTCTTCTGCTGCGCCACTAAGTGCTGGCTAAGTGCGTCAGGCAACGTGAGCTTCTCCGCACCCGGGAGGTGGTTCACCTTGGCGTCGAACTGATGCGGGAGATCCAGCTGTGCAGACGGCGGCGCGGCGGCCGTACTCCACACGAGATCAAACTCCGAGCTGTCGGACAGCAGCTTTTGCCATGAAGCCTGCGCGTCGGCGGCGTGGAATTGCGAGATGCCAAGCGCCTCCAGCTGCTGCAGCACTGGCTTGAGCTTCTGCTGCTGCGTCGCCTCGGGTAGGTAGAACCGCGCTTGCGTACGGACGCTCGCTACTACGCAGACGTTGGTGCACGCTGCTAGCGCTAGGAGATACAACAGGCACAGAGGCCGCGGGGACGTTGCCATGGCAGGAAATCTTCCACTGTTCGAAATGATGCCGCCTTTTGACTCTGGTTTTTCCACAATTACGTGTACTGTACATTGTATTGTCTGAAATTATAGTTACATCGCAACACCGTTACTGTAACATCGTGCTGGCTTCGAGTGCATGCCAACAATGCTTTCACGTAGGGTAGCAACTATTGATATAAGCTGACACAGCGCAATGTGATTATCTTGAGTTATGTCTAAGTCGCAGGCAACGGGCTGAGTGCAGCGCCTCCTCCTCCTACCTATGCTGCATCCGCCCGTCACTGTCATCGCTTCATCGTCTAGCACAGCTTGGGGATCTGGATGGCGGCGTCGCGAAAGGCCTTGAAAGGAGCGAGACCGGGGAACTGCAGCTGCTTGAGCGCAGCCTGGAAGCTCCCGTTGGGTGAGGCGGCGGCGATGGCAATGCTCTCCTGTGGAGCGGCAGCCTGCGCGCTGGTGTGGAAGCCCTGGCGCTGCTTGTGCTTGGGACTGCGGTCGCAGATCACATAAACTTTTTTCCGTCGGCGGACGACCTTGCAGCCGTCGCACATGCGCTTCACGGAGGAGCGGACCTTCATGGCTGTCGAGTGGCTCTTGCTCTGCAGTCCACGAGTGACTTTCAGCCGCAGCTCTGTGTAACCAATGCTGGGGGTACGCTTTGGGTTACCCCCTTCATAAATGATACCGTTTTTGAAAGCAAATGCATGCATGTCAATTTGATTCCGTAAGACGATGGCGAAGGAGGAGCAGACGCCGGGGAAGGCCAAGACGGCTAACAAGGCCAAGACTGCGAAGAACAAAACCAAGAAGAACCAGAATGCGGCTGCCGCTTCTGCCTCTGCCGCCGAGGAGCGGCCGTTTATGGTGCGAGTGCTGACGGTGGGCGTGGCGTCGTACCTGGCGCACAAGGTTTGGACCAAGAGGAATACGCTGACTGCAGGATGGTACACGGAGGAGCAGACGGTGACGGAGCAAGGCATGGTGACGGCCTTCGAATACCTCAGCTCTATGGGGCTCATTTTCGTCATAGGAATCGTGGTGGGCGTGATCTTCAGCAAGGTGGCCAAGTGGGTGAAGGGCACGGCACCAGCGGAGCAATAATAGGACAAGCATGGACAACAGACGCTGTATGGAGGCATGCATACCTCTGTACTTCATAATAATGGAGCGATACATGGGATACATCATCAGCTTCGAGCTTGACTGCGCGCTTCCGAGTTTGTAAGGCTAGAAAAGTACTACAGTGTACTTACTTTGGGTAATTATGGTAATTATGTGGGCCATACAAACTCTAAATATAACCCGCAAAATCTTACAAAACTCAAGTCTACTCCTAGTAGTAATTCAAATCACCTATTAATAAAAAAAAATAGCCCGCTGCGCACTTTTTCAAACTTCCAACGTCACCATGGCTCCTCGACGCGTCGGCCGCACGCTGCGCCGCTCTCGCCGCCGTAGTGCCGTCAACGGCAGGATCAGTACGCGCTCCACTGCCGGGGCTGGTCCTCTCCAAGCGATTGGTGAGAATACCGTCGTGGATCTCTCAGCAGACGACGGGTTGGACGCTATCGTCGGCAGCTCACGCTGTGGTCTCCCGTCCACGACGCTAGGTAGTCCGTCGCCCAAGAAGCAGAGCAAGAAGAAGAAGAAGAAGCGGCCACGCGAGTCCACAGCCTTACTGTCCGAGAAGAAGCGCAAACAGCAGCTCGACACGCTGCTGAACGAGCTGGATATTCAAGGTGCAGATTCTCAATCTCACTCTACAGTGGACGCAAGGCATCATAATTCTGACTCTTATCTGTTGCTGTGGCCGAATAGTGCAGGAAAAGTGCGATGAGCTGGTGACGGACGCTGAACGACGCGCACAAGAGCTCGAGATGGAGCTCAAGGTTCAGCTGCTCTTTCTACCCGAAGCTGTACGCAGAATGCCCTGGAAAACCTTCGTGGAGGATTTTGGTGGAGACTTGGAGAACGCCATCCAAAGCTTGTCACAACCGTCGTCTCCTCGAACGCAGTCGTCCACGGCTGGACATGGCATCGTGGCTGCTACTCCATGCAGCGTGGATGATCCCGAGGGAAGCGCGTATGAATATGAGTCGGAGTCCGACAACAGTGACCCACAGAATCGCCGTATGTCAGCGTTCACGACGCCTATAGACCGTCGTCGAGCAGGTGCAGTCCCGAAGACTGTCTTGCGTACAGCCCGTAAGGGAGAAACCTTCTATTCAATTCGAGGTTCCCCCATCATTCCCGACACCGTGGCTAAAGCGAAGGCGGGGGCATCTGCAGCACCGTTGATTGCCCCATTTGAAACGAGTCTAGAGTCCACTTCAAACCGCTTACGACTTGACAGTGAGCGTGTGGTCGACTTGTCTCGACCAGAGCAGCTCTCAGCAAAGTCGCGTGGAGAAGCAACGTCCAAGCTCAAAGCTCTTCAGGCCAAGGTGGCACAGCTGTTACAACAGCTCAATCCCTGCTCTCACTAAAGCGGAACGAATGCTGCAAGATACACCCACACCGATAGCACACAGTTCGGGTGTCCGCATACGTACACGGCTAGTGCGAACTCAACACCAGGTCGTTCGTTGTAGTGAATGTTCTGCCCGCAACACGCGCGAGACGAATTGATCAGTTAGTTCTCATCCAGCCGCGCTTTTTCTTATCGCAAAACAAATACAGTACCATATTTGCAACGCACCGTGTTCTCGACGAGTCCAAGCACCCGTGGAATGTCAGTGAACGAAACTTGGAGTGGGAGGCCGCAGACTTCTCGTGAACGCTGCAACTCGCGCAGTACACTGCCACCAGGATGTACTCTCCGCATGGGCAGAGCAAGTTTCATCTTCAGCTTCTGTTTAAGTCTCTTTGTCGATCGAGGGCTCAGATTGTTATCTGCAGTCGGTGGCGTATCTTGGTTGCTGTTCTGACCGTTCGCTTCGCGCTCAAGCAGCATCAAGTGCTCTCGCAATTGCAAACCTGCAGCTTCGTTAAAGCTGGTGGCGAAATGGGAACTTCTCCAGCGGCGAACGGCAAGCTTCAGCGCCTCCCGCAATTCTCGTTCGACTTGGTATACGAACTCATGCGGGGTCTGCTTGTACGCGAGCTCTCGACGCTGGACACTTGGCGGCAAGGAGATATTCTTTGCAGTGAAGAAAGGTTTCCAGCACTTTGTATTGCTCTCAATATCCCAGTTGAGCTCGTGAATGCTGCCAGCTACAGCATCTGGTCCGAGTATCAATGGCTGTACGTTCGCAAAGACATTTTTACTCGATACAACAAGTGACACATCGCGAAGAGGACAATGAGGATCTGAAACAGCGTATCCAACTCCAGTACTAGCATTCCAAAGCACTCCTCGACGAAGTACGTAGACAATGTTACCTTCTGGTACAGCATGTCCAAGAACAAGATAAGTTCTCGAGGACTTTTGGTCGTCATCTTTTTGACGATGACAGCGATCATACCACATGAAATAGTTGGCCAGTAGCACGGCATGTTCCTCGTGATCCCCTGCGCCCATATTCAAAAACTCCTGTGTGGTGCTCCAGACGTCCTTATCTCCGTCAAAAGCTAGCCAGTCATCAAGGAACGGTATCAAGCTCACATAGCGCACCAAAGTTGGTAGAGACGCGGATTGAAGCTCTACAGGAGGCGATTGGGCTCGCAAGAATCGAGGGAGGAAAGTGGCCCCATGGCTAAGGCTACGAACAAAAACATTGTAGTTCCGACGACGCGCTGCGCTTGCTGGAGCAGCATTTCTCACACCAGTAACCCAGCGCTGGGCATGAGCAAGAAGCAGTATATCTTGCGCATTTCCTGTACTGGAAGCCCACGCTTCACTTTCATTGTGATCAGGAGCCTGGTTACTTACAGGAAGAGCTGGGTCCAACAGCAGCGTGAGTTTCAAGAAAGTGGCTTCGCGTGCTGCTTGCTTCACTCCCAGTCCCGTGTCATCATTATAATCGTTGTCGATGCCACTAGCTTCTGGACTAGTTGGCTTTTGTAGACTCATTGATGTTCGCTTTCGGGTTGGACTGCTAAGTCTTGCACGACGCTGTCGAGGTGAATCAACCTCGCCATCCGATGAAGCGACAGAAGGTGGGGCTGACGACATTTTTGCTATGCTGGATGTGGCTCCGTGAGTAGCACCGACCTGGAGATTGGCGTAGCCCAAGTGCTCAACAGGCATCTGACAGCGTAGTGAGCCTTCAAGACGACCTGCTCGGTAGAGTGTCAAGAATGGCACTTCAAGGCTTCCTAGGAAGCAGTTTTCCCGATGCAAAGCCCGTGTTTGAGAACCAAGACGCTCCTCTCCTTCTTGACGCTCCTCATCAGCTGTCGTTGAAGCTGGACGAGTGACCTGATCAAAGAGACTAAAGCGAATGACATCCTGTGTACTCTTGATACCGTCAGGACTCCAGTCATCTTGTGGAGGGCGAAAAGGTAACGCTACAGTCTCCATCCACATCGGGTGTGCTCCGACACCGTGCTCGCTTTTCCCTACAGTTCCCATGATGGCCGCACATGTAGTTTGTCGAGTTTTCCCCTGAAAGCTAACCTGCACGAATACGTGGCTTTCGTATTCCAGTGTCACACCTCCTCGAGGAGTTTCCACCACTTCTTCACTCTGGTTGTCACTGAGAGATGGCATGGCCATCATTCGCGGACTCTTCTTCGTTCGATGCAGTGTGTCACGCCGTCGTCTTCCTGTTGTCGCGATTTCTTCTGCTTCAGCCGCGTCATGAGCGGGTTTAATCCTCACTGGCACGTTCGTCGCCTTTTGTACTTGTACGTACAACGTGCAGGCAGTAGGCCAGTGTGCCGCTGTCTGTGAAGAAGAAGACGATGCTGCTGTTGGTACCTTAGCGCGTGGTCGTAAGCGTCTCCGTGGGGCGAATAATACTCCGATTGCTGGAAATTCCAGCGTCCCCGGGAACAATGGCAGTGGTTTTTCCTGGACAATGGCTGCCAGAGACTTCGAGCGACCTGTTCGCGCTTCCTGATTGCCACTATCTGTATTGTATTTGCTCACAATTTGCGTTTGACGCACACGTTCACGGAAATCCTGAAGCTTCAGGAGCTGTTGTACACGATGACGTTCAACGATAGACGCGTCAGCTCGTTCAGCTTCTTCGGACAACAGACGACGATCAAATGCAGTTAACTCTGGTCGTAAAAGTCGAAGCAGTCGCTCGTCAGCCAGCAATTCGTGCTCCAACAGCGGCAATGGCTCATCAAAGACCGCGTGCTGTGGTATCCACCGCGGTAGCTCTACTTTTCCACCCCCATGGCTCGTAACTGCATCGCAGAAACTGGTACCATGTCGAGAAGTGTACTCCCGATCACGAAGGCGTAGGAGTCGATTGCGTTTTGTGAGCCCACCGCCACTTCTAGCCAAGGGATCATACACATCGCTCGTCCGAAACACTTTTCGTCGGCCTAGACCTACTGCCTGCGCTTCCTGTTGCTGTTGCGTGTAGTAAACCTGCAGACGTCGCACTGCTACGTTTTCAGGGTCATTCGGGTCAATTGAAAGCTCTTGAGGCTCAACAAGTCGAAGAAAATCTCGTTCACTACTGAAACCAGAGTCGCAGAGATACTGAGATAATTGAGTTGAGCTGCGCTTTGGGGGTTTTCCGATGAGCTGAACAGGGGAAGAAGAGGCTTCGTGCCCATCAGCTATCTCAGGACGTTTTGGAGGGAGATAAACAGTATCGTCCGAACTAGGATGAAACATCTGTGAACTACCAGCGTCCGAAACCCAACCTACACGAAGATGAAGTCGGCCATGTGTGCGGCGACTTGTGTGTGCGAACAGTGGAGCGTTGTGGAACGAACGATGCCATTGTGTTCGTGCGATAGGTGTCGTACTACTGAACTGGTACCATTCGTCACTAGGAGTGAGACTAGCTGCAGGTACCAAGTGATCTGCACCATTATCTCCCCATCCATCGAAAACCGCCGAGCGTGATCGAGAAGGAGCAGGCTTAGCAACATTCTGCCCTGGAACTACCACAGGAACTGCATTCGTCGACAGGAGCTCGTCACGCAAAAGTCTTCGGCGTTCGTACACTTCAGCGCAGATTGACGAAGGGAAAAATGGTAGAGTGAAGTACAATTTCTCGCAGAAACGAGCTTCACCGCGGGACAACGTCTGAATTTTAGTTGTGCACGCGATTTTCCCGTTCACACGAACCACTACGTAGATCCGAGCGCTCCAAAACGAATGATAATTCGGCTGACCATCTTTGCTGACACTTTCAAGCAGTAAGACAGTCTGCAGTACTTGAGCCGATGTACTGGAAATTGTAGACAAACGCTCGGAGATTTTCTTAATCGCCACTTGCAATTTGTCGTCGTCGTTCTGATTGTCAGTACCAGATTCCACGAGTTCTAAGATGGCGTCTACGCGAGATAAATCGATGGGCTGCTGGCGCTGTCTTTGCTTGACATGAAGAGAAGTCACGGACCCCGAGCGATTTCCTGCATCACACATCTCATTCGCCTTGTGTAAAATCTGCTGGTGAAGTTGATTTAGTGCTTCCAGATCTGTTAATAGCTGATTGACTTCCTGAATCACTTGGTTTGCCGACAGATGAATTGCTGCCAAGATGCTTGGAATCGTTGTTTGAGCCAGCTGGCCAGTGCTACGGAAGAAGAAATCATCAAGACGCTGCAGTGAGAGCTGCCACGGTTGTAGCTGTTGGATTCTACTGTACGCTGAGTACAGAGCTCGCAGTTGGGCAGCAAGACGATCGGCTAGCGCAAATGTGGGGTGATCGTCCAGTACAATCCGGTCGACGAAAAGCTCAAGCATAGCAAGTCTTGGCCTCTTCTTCTGGTTATCGAGTCTCTCTTTTGCATTGTTTGCCGGTTGAACGGTTGTTGTGGCATTCACAACGTCGTCAGTAGCTGATGAGCTCTCTAAAACTGAGATTTCGCTTCGCGGATCCGGTAAGAGAAGCTCTTCTATCAGTAGCCCTCTGATTTGTGGTTCTTTCAACGTAGTATTCACCTCGTTTTTCTGTTGTGATGGGGCTGCTGATAGATCTCTGTAGAGACGTTCTTCAAGACGATCAAGCATACTATGTTCCAAGCGTCCAAATTTCTCCCTCTCCTCATCAACAAACAACCCAGCAGCTTCTCGCTGCTTCAGCTGTTCGGACAATCGTTGAGTTGCCGGCAAATACGCTTGACGGCGTCGAAACCAGCCCGAATACGACGTTGCAGGTCTCACAATGATCTCTTCGATAGACTTGGCACTTGGTGCTGTGGTTTTCTTCGTTAGCAATCTCGTAGTCGTGTTGGCATCTTCGTTGGCGCTGTCGTCATTGCCCTGCTTTTCTGGGGATTTGGCTTTGTCCGGACTCGCTGTTTGTCCCGAGAGCGCACGCAGGAAGCGGTTGTTGCTGTGGGTATCCCGCTCCGCCGTATCCTGCTGACGCTTTCGTTGCTTTTCAACCTCGTTGCGCTTCTTTGCTTCACTGCGTTGTCGAAGTCGAGTCGTCGGAGACTCGACCTTCTCATCGTCATTGGAATCGTCCTGAAGGTGCCGTTCCCGTCTCTTCTCCTGGTCTACAGCCATTAGCGAGCGATCTTGAAAGGTCGGGGACGGTATCAGTTAACTCGAAATGGCTCGACAAGTCCAAGTAGGCTCCAAACTACCAGATCTGGTGGGCGAGTCCCAGGTCGGAGTCGTCCGCGCTCACGATTACCTCGCAGGCGCGTGGGGCATCATCTGCTCGTTCCCTCAGGCTCGCCATCCGACGTGGTTGTCGGAGCTCGGAGCTCTGCAAAAGCTGCACGACCAGTTTGAGGCACGCAACGCTCGTGTACTGGCACTTCACGTGGCCTCATTGCGAGAGCAGAGTCCGTTCCTGTCGGACGTCAACGAAACTCAAGAAGTGAAGGTGGGGTTCCCTGTATTGGCCGACGAAGATGGTGAATTGTCTCGACGTCTGGGACTTGTAGCCGCTGGGGCTCCGAAGCACGCGGCCGACGCCGGACGTCTGCCGTTCAGCTGTACAATTGTGCTGGATCTCGACTTGACTGTGCGCATGTTAACGTACTACCCCATGAGTGTCGGGCGTAATTTCTACGAGGTGATCCGAGCTCTAGACGCTCTCCAACTCTGCACCTTTGAGCAAGTGGTGACCCCCGTGAACTGGAAGGTGAGCGACGACGTGTTCGTAGAGCCTGATGTGACCGCCACCGCCGCCAAGAAGCTCTTCCCACAAGGAACACACGAGATCAAATCATACGTGAGACTCACAGCGTCTCCTTCCATAAGCAACGACAACTAATATCAACACACAAAAGTGCAAAACGCATATACAATGACCCCATAGATAGTTACGTGTTCAGGTTCTTGCTCTGTGTCTTCCTTCTATCAAATAGCTCTCGGTTTGTCTTGCTACCGATCCGACTGCGACCCGTGTGGAGGCTGTTGCTGTTGCTGCATCTGCTGCTGGAGGAGATGGTCGCTGGGTGAAACGGCGGATCGCTGCTGTTGCTGCTGTTGCATGAGCTGCAAGTGGTGGTGGAGCGCTTGATGCTGCATCTGATGCTGGTGAAGCTGTTGGGCTTGATGCTGCTGCTGGGCTTGGTGCTGCTGGTGATACTCGTGCTGCTGGTGATGCGGCTGAAGCTGGTACTGTTGGAGTTGCTGGTACTGCTGAGCCTGTTGTTGCTGCTGAGCCTGTTGTTGCTGCTGAGCCTGTTGCTGCTGCTGGTACTGCTGGGCTTGCTGCTGCTGTTGAGCTTGAGCCTGTTGCTGCTGAGCTTGAGCTTGTTGATGCTGCATCGCATTGTTGTACCGCGCCATGTTGGCAGCCATGTCCAGCGCTTGTT
The DNA here is from genome assembly GCA_016864655.1 of Phytophthora cactorum. Lineage (NCBI taxonomy): Eukaryota > Oomycota > Peronosporomycetes > Peronosporales > Peronosporaceae > Phytophthora > Phytophthora cactorum. The sequence goes on from NHQK01000084.1 coordinate 209,985, forward strand.
GTCGAGCTTGCTGGGCCTCCTGAAGAGCTTTAGCTGCTGCGGCCGCTGCCGCTCGCGCTCGAGCAGCTTCTTCCTCTGCGCGCTGAGCTCGTCGCAGTAGTTCGGCTTCTTCAAAGCGGATCTGCGGCGAGTAGTTCCACATCTGCTGCTGGGCTCGCGGGTCTCCAGCGTTTGAGACCGCCGACGAGGTGGAAGACGCCGAGCCACTGCGTGACAGCGCAACAGCCATCTGCGCGGATGTGTTGGTATACGTGGCCATACTTGACGCGCTTGACGTCATTTTCTCGCTTGGACTGGTACGCGCCATCGTGGCCGACATCGTAGAGGACGCAGGCATGCCACTGACCATCGCAATCGACGCTGTTCCCGCACTTTCAGCACTGCTGGCGTTTGCATCATAGTAGCGACTTGGCTGCATCTGGCGCTGCATTTGCTGCTGCTGTTGATGCATCAAGGGCGACTGATGACCAGGAGTTGAAGACCTGCGTTCAGGTGACGGCACATTCAGAAGACTCGACATGAGACCCATACGGTTATGCTGAGCAGGGACAGAAGACCTCCTCGGCAACAAGTGGGCCGTCGGACTTGGATCTGAGACTGGAGATCGTGCCAACTCAGCAGAAGAAGAAGGCATCGCCCGCGCATGCTCGACACGGAGCGATGGCTGCTGCTGGTCGATCTGTTGTTGCTCGCGTTGCTGTTGCTGCTGTTCGCGTGGTGAGTCTTGCTGTCGAATTACCATCGACCCGTGACCTCGAGGAGTCGAGTCATCTCGTGGCGACTCTGACTCATTCAGAATGGACGAGAACGACATTCGACTGCGAACAGGCTGCACGGGAGGCAGCGCAGGCGGTGCCAGTGCTTCACGTCCTTTGGGTGCGTTATCTTCCGTTGCTGGCGTTGTAGTCGTGATCGTGGTATCTTCAGTCTTCACACCCGTAGAAGCAGGTGCAGGTTTCCACGACTCCGTTTGTCTGCTAGCCTCCATCGGCATGGAACGAGGAGGAGCCAGCGGAGGCTGGTTCGAGCTGTTCGCCGCAATACCCTGCGGGGTCGAACTAACGTGTCCACTTGCTGCATTGCTCATCATCGCCATACTCATCATCGAACCATGGGATCCCATCTGGCTTGAGACGATCCCAACATTGGCCCTAGCTGTCACGACACCTCCCTCCGTCGAGCCATTACCACCAGAATCCACTTGCCTGTCAAAATGCTGAGCGTGTGTTGGCGACAGTTGCACAGCACCAGCCATGGCTTGCGAGTGTTGGTTCTGCATCTGCGGCACCGATTGATACATACCGCCTGGGTGTCCCATCTCCGCGAAGGAAGCTCTCGCTTGCTGTTGCTGCTGGATCTGCAGCATTTGACTGTGCGTCGGAGTCTGAGCGTGACCCTGGAGTCCCATTTGCTGAAGCGCTTGCATCGACACATGTTGCGGAGGTACTTGATGCTGTTGCTGTTGCTGTTGCTGTTGCTGTTGCTGTTGCTGTTGCTGTTGCTGTTGCTGTTGCTGTTGCTGTTGCTGTTGCTGTTGCTGTTGCTGTTGCTGTTGCTGTTGCTGACGCGAGAACTGATAAAGCCGCTGTGCATTCGCGGCATTCATCTGGCCTTCGTGATACGAATTGTTGTTGTTTCCCGCTCCTTCCGACGTCATCCCCTGCGATTTCTGCTGCTGCTGGAACTGCATGATCTGCAACTGGTGCTGCATATTCAGCAGCTTCAAATAACGCTCCGGGTTGGACGCTGAGTTCATCATTTCGCGCGATTGCTGTTGATCCTGATGAGCCTGCATAGCAAACTGGTTCGCCGAAAGTTCCGACAGCACGTTGACACCGTGCATCCCAGGCTGCGCTGCACTTAGCGCAGCCTGGAACGACATGTTCGGATCACTGGCGTTTATAGCCATTGACCCACTCGGCATTCCCATAGACATACCTCCAGAGAGCTCAACCGAGCGTCCCATCTGTCGCAACGTACCGCTCATCAGGCCAGCGGCGGCAGACCGAGGCGAGACAGCGACACTGCCACTTGCCACTCCAGACGCCCCGGCAGCTCCCTTACTGCCTCCACTGGCCGCCGCATTTTCAATCCGACGCTTTAGGATATCTTGCAGGTTCAGGCGGTTCTTATAGTTCTGGTAGTAGTTCTTGATCTGTGCAGCGGTCTTCGTCGGGATATTCTCCGTCAGCGTTGCCCAATCCTTACCATATTGCTAGTAAACAGAGCATACAACATGCCATTACGGTCAGTATTTACCCGCAGCAGAAAATAAGCATTCAAAGCAGCAGAACGTACCGAGAAATACTTCAAGAAATCCGCTTTCTCTCCTTCCGTCCACTTCTGCACCACACGTTTCACAGGTGCTGCATTCGCGCTGCTATTAACTCCAGCATTTGCTGATGGAGACGACGTCCTAGCGTTAGTGTGAGGTGTTGAGCCTCCGCTTGAGCCTTTTTTCACTGCCCCTGTTGTAGGTGCAGTGATCGATACCGGAGCTGTCCCTGCTGCCGCCGAGTTTGACGCCACATTGATCTTGGGAGATGCGGTGGTGGCATTCGTCTGGTTGTTTCGTCGTGGTCCTGGAGTCGCACCTCCGCTTCGACTCGATTTCTTTCCACTTTGCGCCGCCTTTTCATCTCCTGGAACTGAAATGCGAGGAGTGTTACGGTTGCTTGACGAACCACTTAAGGTCGACGAAGAACCTGCAGCACTTTTCTTCCTGTGGCCTCCACTTTTCTCGCCACCTGATTGGGCAGAAACTGGCGCGGACGTGGGAGTTGTTGCCGCTGCCGCCGCAGTTCCTTCCTGCATTTTCTTGAGCTTCCGTTGCTGCTTCAACTCTTTCTTCGTCAAGTGAGTCCCACCATTCTTCGGGTTTGCAGTGGACCCTGACGACTGACTCTGCTGTTTAACCTTCGTAAAGTCTTGAGAAGCGCTAGTAGAAGTAATCCCCGTAGTCACATCAGTAACAGATTCAAGCTCCTTGCTTGGCGTTGGATACTTCTTCAGACGCTCCTCAATCGACAGAGTTGAGACTTCATAACCCGTACTGTACGAGTTGTCAGTGAACAGCGATGCATAGTCGACCAGGAACGGCCGTTGCTGTCCTGCAATGAACTGCTCCAGCTGCTGCGTGTACAAGTTGAACTTCTCCTCGTCCGAAGCGTCTGAATCTCCCGGGTTGATAACATCGTCCAGCTGCACTCCAGAGTCTGGAACTGACGGGCGAATACATGGCGTGTGGTCTGATCCAGACACCATATCCAACGCACACTTTCCTTCAGCACTATCCGTGGCCTTTTCTGTGCTGCTAGTCGTCACGTTACCATCTCCCTCTGCTTTCGTCTTGGAGCCACGCAACAAGCGCTGAGCACCCGCCGAGTTAAGAATATTGTCAGAAGCTTGATGCGAGCGAAAGTTCGATGGGTGGAGCAACAGCTTCGCTACGTGCTGCGGGAATTGCACACCAAGGCAAATGGCTGCACACGCTGACAGGTTCCAACAGCTCCAGGTATTCTTTGATCCCGCTCCACGACGCCGTAATTGCTGCTCTCGTAGCAGCGCCTTGTAGTCCGCAACTTTTTTGGTTCGGTAGTAGAAGGCAATAACATCTCCAGTCGTCTTGTTCCTCAAGTAGGATGAGATTCGCGGGAAGTTCTTGGGGAACTGCAGGAACTTATCCATGTAGATACACTTCTCCAGGTCATTCCACGGATTCACCTTCATCTCGGCCTTTTCTTTCAGCTTCCAGTCCGTCACTAGTCCATCAGCCATGCAGCTTTGACCATTGACGAAGCGAGTTAAGTACCGTTGCTGTCGCTCTGCTGGGGTAATCAACATGTCTGGAATGACTGTAGAAAGGGCGTTTTTAAGTCGCTTCTTTCTTACTTCCTGGTCCAGGAGAGCTTGTGCCTTCGCTTGTTCAATCTTCTCCAAGTCGTTATTCTCCAAGTCAGCACTGGAATTGTTCGTCAATCGAGACGACGTTCGCACAATTGTCCCTTCCCCAGCAGCTTCAGCGGCCTTTTCAGCTGCGACTAACTGCTGCACATGAGGGCTCTGATGATTGGTATTCGTCGTTCGGATAGGTCCACTTTCACCCAAGCTTTTAAGCTTCTGTTTCTGCAGCTGCTTGAGGCGTAACTTGTCCTGCCGTTTCCGATCCTTCTCCATTTTCTTCACTCCCTGTTTCCACGATTTCTTGAGGTCCACATATTCCCGTGCGAGCTTTTTCATGTAGTCATGACGAGCACGATTCCGCGTGCGCACTTTCAAACGGACTTGGTCCGAAATCACCGATCCGCGATCAATGTTTTCCTGATAAAATGCATAGTCACTGGGTTGGTGATAGATTTTGGTCGCCAATTGGCCTTGCTCCAGTCGCTTCGGAAGTTCGTCGTTAGCAGCCACCGATTTGCGTAGATTATCCGAGAACACGTCCGCTAGCAGCTCCACGAATCTCGAATCCACTGCAACCTTCACTGGAGACGTCAAAAGAGGCCGATCAGACGACGTGACAGAAGAGAAATTTGGTGAGTTTTCCCCCGCTGTTGGGTCCACTTTGGAGGAGGCTGCTGCAGAATCAAGTTCACCCGTTGACACAATGTCCATATCAACTGGTTCTGAAGAGGACTCCCGCTTTGTCTCCCCACTTGCAACCATTCTCTGCAGCGCCTTCATCTGCTTCTTCACGCCTGCAATGTCTGAATCCAGAACGTCGATCGTGGAGAGAATTTCTTCCTTTGATGGTTTTGTTGGTGCTACGTCATCTTGTTCGATATCACCAGCCTCGGTCATCTTCTGGTCTCCAGCCTCCTCCACTTCATTGGAGACAGAATCCTCAGCACCAGCTGTCTTCGATTGCTTCTCTTGTTCCGGAGTAGGCGTCACTGGAGTCTGAATATCAAAAACCTCCGCTTCCCTTCTATCAGAAGCATCAGTGACAGCAACTACAGATCCAGCCGCTACATCTTTGACTCCTGGGCGCTGATCATTCGGAGATGTAAGGCTCCCCACGGTCGCTTCACCAGTCTTATCTGCACTTGCATCACCAGACGTGTCGCCTCCTTCAGAAACTACACCCGAGGTGTTCTCTTTTTCACGCGAAGTGTCGTCTTTATGCTGCATTAGACCTTGGCCCCATCCAATACGTGGCCGCTTTGCAGGCTGAGGTGGTGACTGTGCCACGAGCCCTTGGCCCCAGCCCAACCGTGGTCGATGTCGCTTCGTTGGCGTTCCATCTCCGAGAATATTTGGTGATGATGTTTCACGAATTGTATCACTTGGAAGAGGAATATTTGGTAGTGCTGGAGTCTCTTCCCGTGGTCGTGAAGCACGCGCATCGCCTACATCTCGTCGACTGGGCGAAGCGGTCGTAGGTGAGTCTCTGGCCACTTGTGCCCGTTCAGGCATTGGGAATGATCGCAGGGAATGTCTGTCCATCGTGGTGTCCATGGAACCTGCTCGCAGCAGCTCTCTTTTCGTCGCGTCTTCTCTCCTCAGATTGTCAAAAAGTCCTCTTTTCCGTCCATCAGAAGGCTTCGGAGGTGATGTCTTTGCAGCAAAAGATGAGGTCGAGCGAGAAGTTTTACTACCACTACCATAACCGATTGAACCCGCTTGTCGAGTTTCTGACGACAAGTACTGACCGCGTTCCAGCAGCGTCGAGAAAGACGCTCGACGGTCAAGCGCTGGACGTTCACTTTGCTGTGGCGAATTCTTGTGGGTAAAAGGTGAAGACTCATCTCGCTGTTTATGAAAAATTCCTCGCTTGTCTGCGTGCATAGCCTTCAGCGAAAACTCCGACTCAGAAGCGAACATGGCCTTGCCCTTTTCACGAACAATTCCTTCACGCCGACTACCGTTTGGCAAACCGAACGCCGAAAATGACGTTGACCGAGGTTTACTGCTGTCGCTGTACGCACCCGACGATGGATCCGTTCTGCTGCGCTCAAGTTTAGCCCGCTTTTCACGCACCACGGGTGAAACGTTGGTTTTTACGGTGTCTTCAGCACGCTTTCCTTCTTGACTGTCTCCCGAAGAACTACTGCGTGGAAAGACTGCCTCGCCATCCTTTGCGTTGGGAGTACTGTCACGAGCAACCGCGCTCTCAATCGTTGGGGAGTAATTCTCTACCATCATTTCGCCCTCCTCAACTTCTTGAGTTTCAGTATCACTGCCGATAACTTCCTTAGGTTTAGCAGCGAGTTCGGCGATAGAATCATCCGTGTTTAGCTCAGCGTGAGATGGTTCAGCTTCGCTGAGATTCGCCTCTTGGCCTGCACTGCTCTCGTCATTGCCATCGACACTTTTCATCTCCACATCTGCAGCTACCTGTTTTTCGGATTCCAAATGAACCGGATCCTCCCGTTTGCTCGAATTATCAGCAACATCCTCCATATCAACGTCATCGCCTTTTCTAGCACTAGAGGTTTCCTCCACACCATGATTATCTGGTTGTGGTTCTTGCTCACGACAATCTTTCGCCTCCTGCTTCTCATCTTCCCCAGCAGACAACGAGGTGGAAGCTACTGCAGGCAAATTACTCTCCTTATTGCTGACGTCATCTTTGACATCAGGAGAGTTAGATACTCGTTCATTAACAGAGGATGGCTCCTCCTTGAGCAAGCGCACTTCATTTTCCACCGTGACAGACGCCTCTGAAGACTTCACACCAGATTTCTGTCGCACTTCTCCAGAGTCCGGTGTTTCAGCAGCATCGGATGAAGCACGAGTAGGAGAGATCTCAGCTTTTGAACTGTGATCGATATCATTATCGGCTTGGCTTTGCGTCTCCCTCACGCCGCCTTCACCTCCTGTTTCCATCGTCCTTTTGTCGTCCTCATTAACAAGTGATGCCTTTCTAGCCGAAGCTGCATTTGAATCGTCGCCCTGGTCTTCAGCAGCAGCAGCATTGCCAGTATCATGCACTTCATCCTTTAACTTCGTAGGATATTCTTCCTTCACAATGTCACTCACAACTGCACGAGGTGCCGCTTGATATCGATCAATTCTCCTCCTCTTTCCGCCTTCATCAACCTCCATCGACGCAGAACGTGAGAGTCCACGGTGCTCCACATCATCCATCGTCCTTCTCGATAACATCTCCCTCCTGTAAAGCGGAGACCTGTCTCCGTACCCATCCTCCGAGACTGCTACCTTCCGATATGACGCATGACTGTCAGCGAAAGGCCGAGGTGGCAACGCGGACACTGCTCGCCTCATACTATCCGTCATGTCCCGGTCCGCGCTGCCTGTTTCGCTTGGCGTGCGCGATTCCACCGATCTCTCGCTGGTCGTAACGTGGTTTTCCTCGGGTTTCTCTTCGCCTTCCTCCGCACTCGCTGACGGCTCGCTGTCTCTGTAATAGTCAGACGAAATGCTGGAGGTGCGTACGAGCGACGTGGACCTCATGTCTCCCTCTCTCGTTCGAGCACGATAGCCTGGCTCATAGTCTCGCATCGGTCGGTCTCGGTAGCTGCTCGCCATCGCTGCGCTTCCTTCACTGCTGCCTCGGTCTCGACTAATGGATCGGTGATGTGGCAAAGGAGCCGCCGGTTTGTATCGGACTTCTTTGGGGTAGAAGCGGTTGCCGCGCTGGTAGTTGGTGTATCGTCCGCCTCCGCGTCCTCCGCCTCTCGGCCACGAGTCTCGCTCGCGTCCACGCTGTCGACTGTCAAAGCTACCTCCGCGTCCTCGTCCTAAGGCATACGGTGGAGCTCCTGCAGTGCGTCCGCCTCGCTCCCAGTTGGCGAACGTACGGTGGCCTCTGGGCGAGAAAGATCTCGAGCGTGAGCGGGATCGAGAGCGCGGCGTAGACTTGGGGGAGCGCGGAGAGTGCGATCTGGAGCGGGACCGCGTGCGTTGCGAGACTCTAGAGGGCGAGCGGGAGACTGAGCGTCCTCTGGAGCGCGAGAAGACGCGCTCTCTCTGGTACGGAGCTCCTCCGGCGCCTCCTTCGTAGCTCATTTGCTGGCGCTTGAAGTAGCCGCCGCGCCCGCCTCCACTGCTGTTGTAGGGCCGAGGGAAGCGGCTACGGGGCGGCGAGCCGCTTCGCCACTGGTGGCTCTGGCTGCTGTAGGCCGGGGAGCGTCCGGACTCCAGAGACTGGCGGTCCATTGAACTACGGGACGACGAATTGAGCTGGATGATGCGGCCTCTGGGCGGTAGCGCTTCGCCAGGCTCGGGCGACGAGGCTCTGGACGAGTCCTCGGCCATCTTCTCTGCACTGAGAGCCTTTGTCTTGCTTGTTTCTCCTCTCGGCGGGGCTGGGGGCGGCCTTCTCGCGTGGCGCGCTCTTATAATGGAGGCGGCGCCCGCTGGAGGCTGTTGAGCAGGATTTGCATATGCCGTAGTACAGGATTACACCGGCCGTTTTCTACACTATCACATTCGCTCCCCTGTCGCTCCAGTGTCCATCCAGGTGTCTCGTCCAATAGCAACAAGCCACGAGATCTCTAAACTCTAATGGAGCGCGCCTTGGGGGAGCCGGGGCTCGTGCTGTGCGGCGTCTGCATGGACAGCGAGGAGCACGAGGAGCGATGGCTGTCGCTGCGTAATGGAGATGACCAGGCGCTGCTGGTACGTGACGTTTGCGTTCGCCCGCGCTGTCCGCGGCTGCAAGTGCGCGGTCACTTGTGTGTCAATCACATTCTGGAGCTGGAGCTCGCGTGGCAGGGCAACTACAGTGTGCGTGCTTGCCACGGATGTCGTGTCAGTACGCTTCAGCTCTACAGCGAGAAGCGCGACGTCTGGTTCATCCTGGCAGCCAACGAGTACACGACCGCCGCACATGGCGTTGAGCGCCGCGTCAAGACCCCGTTATCCGCCCCTTTGGCCGCTTCCGACACGCCTGTACGTGTTGGGGCGGCTGGGGAGAGGCCACTTGGGAAGCGGCCGAGTCTTCGACGCAAGTCCAGTCGATTCATCAAGCAGCACGTGCAGAAGGAGCAGATGCTCGCGCTCGAATGGAGCTTGGGCAACTTGCCGCTGGAGAAGAGCAAACATCTCTGGAGTGACAATCGCAAGCGCGTCGAAATGGAGAAGGACCCGGAGGCCTACTACTCGGCTATAAAGCCACCGGCGCCCGATGCCAACACACGACCGGAGCCCCAGGATATTTTCTGCGCCACACTGGGATGCAGACGTTTTGCCAAGACTGGCAACCGATGTCGCTTCCACTCGTCCTCGCCGCTCGTGTTTGTCAAGCCCGTTGTCGAGGCTAACGCGGCCAGTGTTCCGGCAAAGTGAAATCAACAAGTACAAATATGAAGGCGTACGTGCGCCTGTTGGCCTATGGTTGCTTAAGTTATGACTCGAATTCGAGAGAAATACCGACATGGTGCACAACGATGCCAAGATGCGCAGGAAGAAACAGGAAACGAACTGCAGTGAGGGTGGCCAAATGAGTGACTGAGCCATAATTTCATTTGATTGTCGCTATCTTCGTCTACCTTTCGAGTACCTTGTCTTTTATAAATTGCTCCGACTGCAATACATGGTTATTACTTCTTCGGCTCGAAAGTTTCTTTCATGGGCAACGGAGGCCAGTTTCAAATGACAGAGGAAAGTGTACGAAAGTGATTTATGGAATGCAGATACCTACAAGAACATGAACAACGCGGTGGCAACGGGACCTCAATATGCAGCAATGGCGTGGATGTCTCCACTCCTCACCATTCAACGGCGACGACGCTGACGCTGTCGCTCGCGGCGGCTGAAGCCTCCTCCAAACGCATTGCCGCCACCGAAGCCGTTGCCACCGCCCGATGCAGCCCCTCCGAAGCCCAGTTGCCCTCCAGCCGCGCCTGCAAACCCGTTGTTGCCAGTCTGACCGAAGTTCCCCATCGCGCCTTGTCCGCCGAAGCCACCAAACGTGTTGCCACCTTGCATACCGGGGCCCATCTGCTGACCAAAGCCACCAATGTTTCCGGCCAAGCCACCGCCCATACCAGCGCTAGGACCACCGACACCACCTAGAGCACCCATCCGATTCGCACCACCGAAGCCCCTCATCGGGTTTCCGGCAAACCCACCGCCAAAGGCACCACCATTTGGAGGGGTTCCACTGCCGGCACCTGGAGCACCAAAACCAGCTCCGAACGCGTTGCCACTACCTCCGAAGCCTGGCGAGGGTGGAACTCCAGCCATGCCTGCACCGCCACCTTGGGGTGCTGGTAGTTGAGCACCAGAAGTGCCTCCATTGGCCAGGTCAGTCGGTGCTGGCGTGGGCCTTGATCTTCCAGTTGACGTGGCCGCAGGGGTTGGTGCTGGGCGTCCACCCAATGTCGTCGGGGCGGGAGTCGCAGGCCCAGGAGCGCCAGGACCGGGGGCGCCGGGTGCACCTGGAGCACCCGGGCCAACAGCACCGGGACCGGGGGCTGCAACAACGTTGTTGTTCGAACTTACAACAGCATTGTTGGAGCTGGCAACCACCGTGGATGGAACGCTGACGGGAACTGGAATGAACTGCGGCACCTCGACGGGAACGGGGATAGCGATCTTCTTGACTTTCTTGACGACTTTGACGTGGTGGTGATCCTTCCTGCTTTCGTCGTCCTCGGTTGCTTGAGTATCCGCGTTGGGTCGTAGACCACGAAGCGCAGGTGCAGCATGAACTCCGTCCGTAGCGACGAAAAGACTCAGCGCGAGGAAGGTGGCGAATGCGGCGGCACTTTTCATTGTGAGGCGATGTGGCTGGCTTGTTGATCGGGAAATGAAGAGTGAACAACGGTTGCTTTAAGCTTACATGGCGATGTCTTCACGCGTCACGACATTCGAGCATAGTTGTGAAAGGGGGTAAACGACCGAACTTCTTGCTGTGTTCGCTTCCTCTCAGTCGACGCGTCGAACATCGGCGATGATGGAGAATTTGCTAGTGTTCGTGACGGACATCGCACATCCCAAGGTATTAAACGTGATCTTAAGCATTTCTCTTTGGTTGCTAGCGCGTTCGTGTTGATCGCTTCCAGTTTTGGGAGCTGTAAGTGATGAACACGTGTATGGTTTGCTCGTAATTTCAACAGAAACGTAGATACTTCGAAGTACAACTTATGAGGTGCATTATTTCAACCTCTTGCTACAACCACAAGAAGCACCCGTGGACCTGGGAGTGCGAATAATAGCAGTGTTGCCAACACGGTGGGGAAATTTCAAAAGGTAACTTGTGTGGTGTCCACTTCACTCATCCTATCGATAGGATTACGATTGTCTTGGTAATCAATGAAATTCGCGAGTTTATGTGTAATATTGTTTGATGCATTAGTGTCAATTGTGCATGTAAGCTTCAATGTAGTTCAATGGTAAGCCATAATTATCAGTTTGGCATTCTTGGGCTCATTTGCGGAAGTGCCTCGGAGCTCAAATTTGCTCCTCCAACTGATATCCGAAGACATGCTGCCAAAGCTGACTAAGAAGCGGAGCGTCACATTCCAGACAGTGGAAGTAGAGCCTGCGTTCGTGACAGCCAAGCGAAACGCGCTACAGGATCTCAAAAGCGTCGAGAGAATTCGCATTTCGTATTCCGGAAAAGGCAACAAGATGCGCTATGCAGTCGAGGTTTTCACAAACTCCTCAAACTGCCGAATGGCCGCCAACACCACATCAACTATCTCAAGTGCATCAAGTACCGAAGGTCTCACGAGCCAATACGAGTCCCATCCAACTGTAAGAATTGAAAGAGAGCAGGATGAATTCGTCGATCTTCGCGACAAAGTGTACAACAGCATGCTTTTGGCTCACAGCATGCAGTATTGTAAGTTCTGCTCGGAAGTGCTGGACGAGGTCATGAACGGAGTGGACCCTGGCGGAGTGTTCTTTACTCTGTTTGGCGAGAATCGAGTCGTGCGTAAACTCACGAAGTTCACGGAAGATCTACTCGCACGAACTGCGCAGAGTGCTCACACTGATAGTCAAGGTTGCTGCTCTGCACAAATGTTGGTCCCTCGGGCTGTGCACGATTTCGTGTCCACGACAAGGACCACCACCTACATGAAGATGTGTCAAGTAGAAAACCCCCTCTACAACATAGGTTGACAAGTACGTCTAAATACTTTTAATCTCACGGATTTTCATGTTTTATTTTTGTCATGATAGGTCACAGATTACATGTACTCGCCTACTTCTACATGTAGTAAGTGAAGTCACGAACACTAGCAAATTCTCCATCATCGCCGATGTTCGACGCGTCGACTGAGAGGAAGCGAACACAGCAAGAAGTTCGGTCGTTTACCCCCTTTCACAACTATGCTCGAATGTCGTGACGCGTGAAGACATCGCCATGTAAGCTTAAAGCAACCGTTGTTCACTCTTCATTTCCCGATCAACAAGCCAGCCACATCGCCTCACAATGAAAAGTGCCGCCGCATTCGCCACCTTCCTCGCGCTGAGTCTTTTCGTCGCTACGGACGGAGTTCATGCTGCACCTGCGCTTCGTGGTCTACGACCCAACGCGGATACTCAAGCAACCGAGGACGACGAAAGCAGGAAGGATCACCACCACGTCAAAGTCGTCAAGAAAGTCAAGAAGATCGCTATCCCCGTTCCCGTCGAGGTGCCGCAGTTCATTCCAGTTCCCGTCAGCGTTCCATCCACGGTGGTTGCCAGCTCCAACAATGCTGTTGTAAGTTCGAACAACAACGTTGTTGCAGCCCCCGGTCCCGGTGCTGTTGGCCCGGGTGCTCCAGGTGCACCCGGCGCCCCCGGTCCTGGCGCTCCTGGGCCTGCGACTTCCGCCCCGACGACATTGGGTGGACGCCCAGCACCAACCCCTGCGGCCACGTCAACTGGAAGATCAAGGCCCACGCCAGCACCGACTGACCTGGCCAATGGAGGCACTTCTGGTGCTCAACTACCAGCACCCCAAGGTGGCGGTGCAGGCATGGCTGGAGTTCCACCCTCGCCAGGCTTCGGAGGTAGTGGCAACGCGTTCGGAGCTGGTTTTGGTGCTCCAGGTGCCGGCAGTGGAACCCCTCCAAATGGTGGTGCCTTTGGCGGTGGGTTTGCCGGAAACCCGATGAGGGGCTTCGGTGGTGCGAATCGGATGGGTGCTCTAGGTGGTGTCGGTGGTCCTGGCGCTGGTATGGGCGGTGGCTTGGCCGGAAACATTGGTGGCTTTGGTCAGCAGATGGGCCCCGGTATGCAAGGTGGCAACACGTTTGGTGGCTTCGGCGGACAAGGCGCGATGGGGAACTTCGGTCAGACTGGCAACAACGGGTTTGCAGGCGCGGCTGGAGGGCAACTGGGCTTCGGAGGGGCTGCATCGGGCGGTGGCAACGGCTTCGGTGGCGGCAATGCGTTTGGAGGAGGCTTCAGCCGCCGCGAGCGACAGCGTCAGCGTCGTCGCCGTTGAATGGTGAGGAGTGGAGACATCCACGCCATTGCTGCATATTGAGGTCCCGTTGCCACCGCGTTGTTCATGTTCCGCGTTGCTCGAAGAACGACATCATTGAGAGCTTCTCAAAAAGAAACAATAGTCGAAATGAGAGGTTCTAAAAGCTTTCCCTTCTGACTCTGGCGACTGTACCCATCTTGTTAAATACTGACTGTAACCGCTACATATCGCGTTAGGTTTGTATTGCTGTTCCACAAAGAGCCATTTCTGCCTAGCCAAGCAAGCTCAAGCTTCTTCCTTGTAGCCCATGGAGGTCGCGTGGAGTCAGCTGCGGGAGGAGGCGCATCGTCTGGCGCAGGATATCGGTCAGTCCGGGCGCGAGCATCACTCGCTGGCCAACAGTCGCGCTGTGTGGGATGCTATCCGCGCGCATGGCGTGCCACCCGAGCATCGCGAGTGGGTCTGGCCCATTCTACTGCATGACCAGAGCATGAAGCTGCAGCGCCAACATACAGAGAGCGGCGCCTCCTACAGCCAGTTACTACACGGCATGGCTGAGGATCTACAGGAGACAGAGACCAGCAGTTCGCTGGAACAGGCGCAGGAAGAAGCCATGGAGAGATTCCACCACCTCAATCCCTTCCAGGAACGCAAGATCCGCCGTATTTTACTGGCCTATGCCAAGTCTAAGGACGCCTTCTACTATTGCCACGGGATGGTCGAGTCCTGCGTCGTGCTCAGCACGTTTCTCGTGGAGGAGGACGCCTTTTGGAGCTTCCGGATGCTGCTGGAAGTACTGTTGCCCAAGTACTTCGACGAGTCCGTCGTGGATTTCCACACAGACTGTCTCGTGTTGCAGGAGCTGCTGCGTGTGCACGATCCGGCGCTCAGCGAGCACTTTGCACTGCTGGGCGTGTCCATCCAACTGCTGTGCACCAAGTGGTTCTTCTCCTTCTTCGCCGAGTCCATGCCGTTTGAAGTCGTGTGTCGTCTCTACGACATAATGTTTGTGGATATTTGCAGTCGACAATTGGGCTCCAAGATCGTCTTCTCGACGTCGTTATCAGTGTTACTGTATCTGAGCTCGACGCTGGTGGAAATTCAGGATGTGAACGTGGTGCTCGACGTTATAAATGAATTTTGCTGGACGACGCTGAACGAATACTCAGTGGCGGAGTCCTTCCTGGACCTTATTAACTTTATGCACGAGCAAATTAATGACGAAGAACTGGCTGCGCTGCGCCAAAAGTACAGAGCACAGCTAGCACAGGAAGAAGAGCATCGGAAGACTATGCAGCGGAAAATTCAGACAAAGAAAAGCAGCAAGAAACTCAAACTGGAGAAGCAGGGATCTGCAGAGCAACAGGATCATCCGCGTAAGGGCAGAATTAACAGTATCAAGTTACTTATCCAGTGGAGAAAGCACATGGTCGATAACTCTGATGCTTGTTCGAGCCAAGAAAGGAAAATGAATAGCAGCAGGGTAAGTAATAGCGACTCCAGCGAAAAGAATCGCTGTGGCCGCAACAGCAGAACACGCAGTCGTGAACAAGAGAACTCATCATCTAGCAGCGACGAGGAAAGTAGAAGCGACAATGGAGAAGCAGGACTTGAGATCGTTACGACGCCGTCAGAGAAGGAGATGCTGGCCAGAGTGTACCAAGGAATCAGCAAGATCAATCGTCGACGGTCGCGAACATCGTCATCAATGCGCAGTTTTTCACTGAGAGGAGCCGACGGAGCGCTTAACTCGCTCTCATCTCGTAGTTTGTCCCTATCAAACTCGATTCTCAGCACTACTTCGTCAACGAAAGAAGGCGACGATGTTAGCCAAGCTGGTGAGGGCGATCCAGAAGACGAAGACGCATTATGGGAGCGTCTACGAGTGGCGGGGGCTCCGAAGTCTGTTGTTCGGCACAGTTTGAGTGGTGTACCAGATGCACATCGATCATGGATCTGGCCAGTTTTGATTAACCAGCTTCCAGCGCCCCCGGACTTGCCTCGAAATCTTGCAGCGGTAAAAAATGACGATGAAGAAGCGCTCTTAGACCGTGAAATCGCGAAATCCATTGAAAATGACATCACAAGGACGCGAAATCTGCGCAACGACCAAGTGGTTCCGATGCGTCGAGTGCTCACTGCATTTGCCAATCGCAACCGCCGCGTTGGATACTGTCAGGGTATGAACGAGATCTTGGTGGTTCTTTTGCAGTACTTGGATGAAGACCAGGCGCTTTGTGCCCTCACTTTGCTGATTGAAGTGCTTCTACCTGCCTACCACGTGGACTCGATGATTGGACTGCACACTGACTGCGCGGTCATGAACACATTATTACGGCAAAATGACGCCGAGTTACACGCTCATCTCAACGAGCTAGGGCTGAACATGGAGATCCTATGCACGAAGTGGCTTGTGACTTGCTTTCTCACGTCCCTTCCGATTTTTTGTGGCCTCAAGGTGATCGACATGCTGCTGGCTCGCTCCAAAGAGAAGCAGCGTGCATCCCGCGTACTACTTGGGGTGGGAATCTCGATTTTCTTCACTTTGCGCGAAACCCTGTTAGATGCGAAGGACGCTGGAGAGGTGCTGTTGGCGATCAACGATTACTTTGCGCGTGAAATGACCAAGACGACAGTTGAGATGGACAAATTCCTTCATTTCTGCCTGATTATCACGGACCAACTTGAACCTGACATTGTGGAGGAATTCCGTTTGGTCCACAAGGACGAAGTGATGGAGCGGTTTGCTGCATTTGAAGCCAAGAAAATCGAGATGCGACAGCAGCTTGAAGAAGCAAAAGCCAAGCAGCGGAAAGTGGCTAGTGCACCGCCGTCTCCTTCGAAAACGGAGCGGTTATCTACTCTTTCAGCGTCAAGCATCATGTCAGGCAAGTCTAACGGCAACAACCGGATATCCGGCTTGTCTTCGTATATTAGCAATCCTCTGCGCAGCAGTGGAGGCAGCAAAACAACCACGACAGGTGCAGGAGACGACAAAGAAAGCCACAAGCGCTACCAGCGCGTTGACGTCCTGCAAGCTCATCACAGCTTTAGCGAGGATTTAGTGAAGATGGAAGACCAACTGGAAGACCTGGCAGATTTATTTCTTCGAGGGAAGATCGACGAAAAGGAGCACTCGTGTATTCGAGCGCAAATTGTTCGGAAGTGGTGCAAGGGCATGAACTCACCGCAGTCTGCAATGGTTAGAGTTCAGTGCGTTAAGCACACGTACTGCGAACGCAGCGGTGAAGGATTTACGAACAGTGCGCCCGGTTTACTAGAAGGTCCAGTGCGAAGTAGCTTCACTGGTGAAGCCGAGGGAGCTCACCGCGGGAGAAAAGGATCCATCTCGCTTTATGGACGCATGAAGAAGGCCCAGAAAAGTGCACTCGCCATATTTAAATCAACCTTTGAATGAAAGGCGCCACAAGCGCGTGCGTGGAGAACCGAGACAGAAAACTGTGTGGATAATTTGCGGTGACTACATCACTGCCTATAGATAGGAAGGTGTCATGATGGGGTGCTTGCTTGCTGCTATTCTTACTGGGACTGTTTTATCGACTACATTGGTAAACCTCGTCGGAGGAAGCGGGGCGAGAAAATCGGCGTGCTTCATCCGTGCTGCAACAAGGGGATACTATACTGATCGACGGTAAGGGCAGTTAACATCCTTGCTGGTAGCTCGGGTCTGACGAAGCCCAGTGGATGCAGTGGCCGTGTCAATCAGGGCGTGACGACGCTTTCTTGGAAGAACTGCTGCTGCGTGAGTCTCCTCGTAGTGCTGTGCTTTCCCAACCCTCTTGGACACCGATGGAGCTGCCTCGAAAACGAGGTGGCAGGAGGAACAAGCTTCCCGATTACCCTCTCAACGCTCCATCCACGGTTGTGCGTCAGGCGCTCATTCCGAATGGCCCGGGGTCATATCCAAGTCAAGTAACCGCGCTTCACAACGTCTCGGAAGGTCGACAGCAGAAAGCAACTCGTCAACAGAGTGACAATTGGGCCTTCAGGCTCTCGAACGGACACAAATGGCGTGAAATGGGATGGAATACGTCCTCCCCAGCTGAGTATTTGCTACAGGCAAACAGCAAAGATTTTATGCAAACGCTGGCGTACTCGGAAGATTACATGCAGAGGCAAGAGCTGCTGAATTCCACCGACTTAAGTACTGGAGTTGGCAAGTCCCCCGCGAAATCCCTTCCGAAAGGAGGATGTTTCCCTCGATCCACCAGTTTTTCCAACACGACAACAACCGCCAGTACCCGCGGAATTGCCGACGTTGGCTCAGCACAGACCGAAGAAGAACGGACGCTGTTGAAGAACACAATGCTACGTGAAGGTTTGCTGGTTAAGCTGCACGACCTCATTAAGGCAGCGACTCCTCCACATTCACTGCTTCAACCGCATGTTCCTCCGAAAGAACCAGTGTTTGATGTATCCAAGGGCACCGAGGTGCTTCATATCCTGCTGCAATTACGTGATGTTGGAGTACTCGTGGTGGAAAGTATTTTACGCTGGCATGAGTTGCGTGTGCGGCTGGCACCGATGGTTCCCCTTGTTCCGTTTCGCTTTGAAAATCACAATTACTGCGTCAAGATGTTGTCGGATTTGAATTTTCTGAGTACCATCAAAAGTCTGGGCACAGTGTTGGGCGTAGATCCATCGACAATGCAGCAGAACCCCTTCATGATGCCTGCACCGATCCCGGAGCGTGACTTCCAAGGACTACGCGAGAAACCTTGGCGAAGCTTACGGCTGTTTACTAGCAAGAAGAATCCCGTTCAACGGGTAGCAGATGCTGAGAGGTATTTAGTGTGGTGTCTGTCCAACCTCCAGGATTTACCAGCGCCGGTATCGCCTTCTCCAATTCGCTCCGGTAATGGCTGCAACTCACCGACATCTTCGATTCAACAGCAGAAGCAAACGTGGCAACAACGGGCCGAGAAACAGCTTGAAATGTTGTCCATGCCTTTGGAATCGTTATCTGGTCCAACGTACGTCCAGGACTCGTCAAAAATGATGAAGAGGAAAGGAGTTCTGCCCTCATTACCTCAGTCTCCTCCAAAGACACTCCGAGAACTTATGGGGAATGCACGACACAACGGAGGAGATGAGGAAGATTATGATCGTGGTGATAACAACCGTAGCATGTTCTTACGGGCTCGTTGGAGTGGAGAAGATTATTCCGCTAGTGCCGCAGATTTTGAGGCACTTGGAGCGCTCGAAGCACCTCCCCATCACATGGTGACGCTAGTTGCAGCAAGTGTCCTCATCCTTCTCAGTCCGGCTGATCAAATACCGAAAGACTTATCCTGGCCATCATGTCAGAAAATGTTTCGACGTGGCAAAAGTTTAATTCAGCGAGTACAAGACTTCGATGTGGCAAGTGTACCGGCTTTTAAGTGGAAAGCACTTGTGCCGTTCCTACAGAACGAGCATTTCCAGCCTAAATTTCTCGCACAGTTCTCCTGCGCTGCCAGTAGCATGTGTGCTTGGGTATTCTCCGTGTTGCGTGTAGCTCAGCGGCAAGACTACGAGCGTCTGGGATTGCACACAAGTGACGGATTGGATGCTGTAGGTGAAGAAGACCGTCTGGAGCTGCTTTCCGAACTCGAAGTCGACGCTGCAGCAAGCCCGTCAGCCAAAAGTAGTCCTACTTTGTGGGAGCCTATAGAGGAGAACGAATCACAGTTACCGCCGCTATCGCGCTCAAAGAGCGGCAAGCGTGTGAGCATCGGAAATGCTGCAGTCCTCTTCATTAACGAAAACCAGCCTGTGACGATGAGTACACCTCGCGGCAGCTCCCGTCCATCGTCACGACGCAGTGAGAGATCTGCAATCAAGAGCAAATTTACTGTTTGCAGCTTGTACAGCAGCGGACCGAGCAACGCTCTACTGCGTACCAGTCCGTGGACGTATCGCGGCGTAGTCTACTTTGTGTCCTTTTTCCTTCAAGAACGATCGCAACAACAAGAGGAGGAGGCGGAATCAACCGAAGAGACCGAAGAACGTCGTCTGATGATCAAGATCTACGAGCCCATGAGCTCCGTCGAGTCGCAGATGTCGGTGGACGTTGAGGATTTGCGCCAGGACTTTGGCGAGGAAGCGCTGGAGGCGTTCCAGAGTGGCCAGTATCGTACTCTGTGTGACATCATGCTTCGACAGCTTGACAAGATGATGGGAGCTGGCAGCGGTAAATCTGCCCCACTGACCCCGCCGCAGCCCAGCGAAGACATTGGAAAGCAAGCGAGTGCGCTGGATTTGCTGCTACAGGACTCCGAGAGCGACCACGGCCAAGATGATCGACCCGAAATCGTCGACGAATTGACAGCAGAGGACGTTTCACAGTTGCCAGAGTCTGAAGCAGTTAAAGATCCTGATGCGTTAGAGGCATCGGCGTTGAAGATCCAGTGCGCAGCTCGACAGCAGCAAGCTCGCGGGGAGGTGAACCGCGTACGAGCTCAGAAGAAGCAGGTGGAGGCGTCGGCGCTGCGGATTCAGTGCGCCGCGCGACAGAAACAAGCTCGCCAAAAGATTGATCGCGTGAGAGCCGAGAAGAAGATGATTGAGGCTGTTCCCGAGGGCGACGAGCTCCAAGTCGACAGTGAGGAGTATACAGCAGCAGATCAAGTAGAAGAAGAACAGTCGGAGGATATTGCAGTGCCGGAGTCGCGACCTGGTACTGTCATGAGTTACGCCTCCGACCAATTTGAGGACGAACTTGAGGCGGCGTAAAGCGATTGAACAAACGATAGCAACCAGCCATTCCCTATTCATCATCAAGCCGTTGCTTTGTACGTCCTGAGCAGTAGCCAGTGGTTGCTTAGACCCGCGCTACATCATGTTTGGGACGTATCCGTTCGTTGTTTACGGTGATGTAGCTTTTGTTTCGATTTCGATTTCTATTGGCTACTGAGTCTCATTTTACATAATCGGTGGCATTCTGACCAGCACTCTGCTTCAGGTTTGTGGCGTTAGTGCGCCCATCGGAGCATGTGAGCGCCATACACCTGTACAATCCTTCGACCTCAAGGCAACACTTGCAAACCTGACGCCACCACAGCACTTCAAGGCTCAACGACCTTCACTCTAGCACGATGATCTCGCGGACACATGTACTAGGCGTGATCGGTGGCTCCAGTCTCTTCCACGCCAAGAGTTTCGCCTCGAGTCTCGTCGAGAAGGTCGTGGACACGGAGTTTGGTGCTGTCGTGTGCCACGTCGGCACGTGGTCATCACGCTCGCAGGACGAGACATCACCCGCACTCCAGCTCGTGTTTGTGCAGCGCCATCACGCTGACCCGGACGGCAAGTACCGTCAGCCTCGCAAAATCAACTTCCGCGCCATTGCGTTGGCGCTCAAGTCGCTGGGCTGCGAGGGCGTTGTGGGCATCTACTCGGTCGGCTCCATGACGCCCATGGTCGGCGTGGGTCGTTTCGTGGTGCCTGAGGACTTTTTCAGCCCCTTTGACATCATGCACGTGTCCAAAGACTACGACGCACACGTGGTTCCTGAGCTCCACGCCAAGCTCAAGACCGCGCTGGTGCAAGGGCTGCTAGGTGGGGGCTTCGATCCACACGACGGCGGCGTCTACGTGCAGACGGCGGGCCCGCGCTTCGAAACCAAGTCAGAGGTGCGTTTCTTCGCGCAATTCGGCCAATTCATCGGCATGACGGGCGCCAATGAGGCCGAGCTGCTCAATGAGCTGCGTGTGCCCTTCGCCATGTTCTCCATCGTGGACAACCTGGCCAACGGCATGGGCGATCCGCTCACGCTCGAGGCCTTCAAGGCCACGCAAAAGGCAAACGCCGATCTTATGGAACGCGCGTTCGTGCATGTGCTGAACGAGCTAGCAGCCACCAAGACGCTGGCCTCACTCGCCACCACGCCTTGAAATCAGAAAGTGTTGCTTGGTATTAAAAAAAAAAAAAGTCGGCAGCTCCGTCAATAATTGCTCGAGCCCCCCGAAACGTACATGTATCAACAAATCAACCTATTTCTCCACACGTGTGGCATCAGTGCCATTGGAGTCCAATAATTGGACTGTTGAAATTACTTTTTTCGTTTTTCACTTGAAAAATGTAGTGACAAGTGTGTGTTTTTTTTCATTTCAAACCGGGTTTTGTTCATTTCGCCCTGCAAAACGTGGGTTGTTTTGCCAACACTGATTACACCACCCAAAGATTAAAAATTTAAAAACACAATAAAAAAAAACGCGAACAACTGTACCTCACTTAGGGTAAAGCCAGAATAGGACGATAGGTGCATAAACTATGGTTGCTACACGAACTGCTGCTTTGTTATTTATTTATGCTCGAGTCGTTGCCGACGAAGTTGAACTGACCTCTGGTGATTCCGACATGTAGGCCCACAATTATTTAATTTACAATTAGTACAGTAAACGAGCAAACTCATACTGCAGCTTCTTCAGACAGCGGTGCTTTAAAGTGTAATAAATTAAACACCGCCGCTTCCTCGGGCACAACGTTCACACTTGTATGATAAAAAAAAGAAAAATGTACCGGTATATATTATTTCGAAGTGCTTATTAATATCAACCAATCAAAAAAAGTCAACTTGGGTTTTGAAAAAACCTAAATGGGATACCCATCCAATTTTACCAACCCACGAATAATCGATCAACGCTGGGTGGGTAACCCAAAAATTCCATTATTCCAAAAATCAAAAACCCACGCTGCCGTCTTGACTCAAGATTCTTGAGTCAAGATGGCGGCGCAACAGGACGAGTCGGACGTGGCGTTCATGCGCCTGGCCATCGCGGAGGCGCATCGGTCGCAGCCGTCCGAGAACGCCTACTGCGTGGGCTGCGTCGTAGTACGCGACGGCCAGGTGCTAAGCACCGGCTTCTCACGCGAGCTGCCGGGGAATACACACGCCGAGCAGGTGGCGCTACACAAGCTCAATTTCGAGGCGCAGGGGGCCACCGTCTACACTACCATGGAACCGTGCAGCAAAAGGGTATCGGGCAACGTGCCATGCGTGCAGAGTTGCCTACGCGCAGGTGTCGCGCGCGTGGTTATTGGAGTGATGGAGCCCAAGACGTTCGTGATCTGCGAGGGGGTGAAGCTGCTTCAGGACGCGGGAGTGGACGTCAAGCTACTCACGGGACTCGAGGCCGACTGCCTGGCGCCAAACGCACACCTCCACCTTGTCTTCTAGGTTAATAGTATCGATGTCGGTATTGTGTCAATGCTGCAAATAAAAGATACCGATGGAAGGTGGTGCCCGTTTGACCTACATCGTTGTTCTCCATCAGCGGATTCTTGTCGATTCTAAACGACGACTTATATCGAGCCATGGTGCCTCGACTGAGAGGAAACGAGTGCAGCGAGAATATCGGTCGTGTTCCCCCTTTCACAACTATGCTCGAATGTCGTGACGCATGAAGACATCGTCATGTAAGCTTAAAGCAACCGTTGTTCACTCTTCATTTCCCGATCAACAAGCCAGCCACATCGCCTCACAATGAAAAGTGCCGCCGCATTCGCCACCTTCCTCGCGCTGAGTCTTTTCGTCGCTACGGACGGAGTTCATGCTGCACCTGCGCTTCGTGGTCTACGACCCAACGCGGATACTCAAGCAACCGAGGACGACGAAAGCAGGAAGGATCACCACCACCACCACGTCAAAGTCGTCAAGAAAGTCAAGAAGATCGCTATCCCCGTTCCCGTCGAGGTGCCGCAGTTCATTCCAGTTCCCGTCAGCGTTCCATCCACGGTGGTTGCCAGCTCCAACAATGCTGTTGTAAGTTCGAACAACAACGTTGTTGCAGCCCCCGGTCCCGGTGCTGTTGGCCCGGGTGCTCCAGGTGCACCCGGCGCCCCCGGTCCTGGCGCTCCTGGGCCTGCGACTCCCGCCCCGACGACATTGGGTGGACGCCCAGCACCAACCCCTGCGGCCACGTCAACTGGAAGATCAAGGCCCACGCCAGCACCGACTGACCTGGCCAATGGAGGCACTTCTGGTGCTCAACTACCAGCACCCCAAGGTGGCGGTGCAGGCATGGCTGGAGTTCCACCCTCGCCAGGCTTCGGAGGTAGTGGCAACGCGTTCGGAGCTGGTTTTGGTGCTCCAGGTGCCGGCAGTGGAACCCCTCCAAATGGTGGTGCCTTTGGCGGTGGGTTTGCCGGAAACCCGATGAGGGGCTTCGGTGGTGCGAATCGGATGGGTGCTCTAGGTGGTGTCGGTGGTCCTAGCGCTGGTATGGGCGGTGGCTTGGCCGGAAACATTGGTGGCTTTGGTCAGCAGATGGGCCCCGGTATGCAAGGTGGCAACACGTTTGGTGGCTTCGGCGGACAAGGCGCGATGGGGAACTTCGGTCAGACTGGCAACAACGGGTTTGCAGGCGCGGCTGGAGGGCAACTGGGCTTCGGAGGGGCTGCATCGGGCGGTGGCAACGGCTTCGGTGGCGGCAATGCGTTTGGAGGAGGCTTCAGCCGCCGCGAGCGACAGCGTCAGCGTCGTCGCCGTTGAATGGTGAGGAGTGGAGACATCCACGCCATTGCTGCATATTGAGGTCGTTGCCACCGCGTTGTTCATGTTCTTGTAGCTGCAGTACTCGACGAACGACACCATTGACAAGATTAGTCGTGGATCAGAATAAAAGGTCGAAATGGCCGAGTAGTTTTGCATCGGGTATTCCATAAATTGCTGCTTTCGTTCGTTCTCTCCGTGTCTTTAACAATTGATTCTTGCCTTGTCATGAAAGAAATTTCTAGTCGAGAACGAACGACCATGTCGTGTTCGTAGCAATTGATACTTACATGTTAAGTACTTCAAGTAATAAACCAAGCTCAAGCGCACAGCTAAAAAAAACTGGGGCGTCACACCTCCACTGCCTTCACTGCCATTCGTTTCCAACTTCTTCATGTGCATGTGCACCATCGTGGGCATTTCTCTTTGATCAGCAATTAGGCTTTAGCACGCAAGATAGAAATAAATTTGCCGAGGCGTTTGGAGGAGTTAGACATTGTCTACAACTCCTATACTGACTCACAGTTTTCAAGCTCGCATTTTTCAAAAGTATGGATCATGAAACGCATTACGGTAACGTAACATGAAAACATATTTCCCATTTGATGAATGTGAACGAAGGCACACTTGATTGATGTTGAAGGTGCTCACATTGTACTTATTTCAAGATAGGATCTTCTAGTATTCATTTATGCACACTATCCACCATTTGAGAGTAGTAAACTTGAGCACTTCTTCCGTCGGAAATGTCTGAAAAATATGAAGTAACTGGTTCGTGGACTGACACTGCTGCAGCTTATTCTACTGTACGTTTGCTCGGTTTCAGACGCCCATTGTGAGAGACTGCAGGGTACAGTGCTGAGCATCACGTTGATGCTTTCTTTTTCTTGCAGAAGACGCGATCTCCAGTTGCAGAGGCATAGCTTGTCGGCGAACATCCCTGCGGTTATCGTGTAGCGGGCTACTCAGATATTCCAGTGATCGGGAGGGAGAAGAATAGCGTGGCCGACCAACTGCAGTTTCGATTCTGGCGTAATGCTGCTTCCGCTTTCTCGACGGAGCTGAACTTGACGAAAGCGACTGGAATACTTTAGCCGCACTACCATCCGACTCAGACTCTGTCGTGATGTCACTGATAGCATCGTTCGGGCTTAGCTCTTCTGGGCTGATCTGATCGGGAATAACTTTGGGGCTGGTACTCGCTACCGGCTTGCTAGTTGCAAGACTCTTTTCGTTCTTAGTCGTCAGATGTTTAATTTCCAGCTTCTTCATCACATCATGAACGTGACTGGCAGGTTGCACGTCACTCCCACCTTTAAGGCTGCTGCCATTTGGCCTCGTCTTCGGCTTTGCAGAGGCGCCAGGGCCCGGCACACTCAAATTCTCGCGTTTCTTAGCAGGTGAAACATCCCGACAGTGCGAGCAGAACCAGTCTCCTTCGGGAACATCTAAGAGAGCCGGCCGTACACAATTGAGGTGGTAGGCCCGCTCACAGCCATCACAACACAGCAGCTTGCCTCCCTTCAAGCAGACTCCACAGAACTCCAAGTGCTGATCTGCAGCAGGACGTTGTTGAGCGATTCGTTTGGCTTCTCTCTTCCTCTTTTTCTCCCGCTGCCCGTCGTGCCACTTCTCGTACTCGGGTGCTTTCTTCCATAGGTAAAACTTGCTCACTAACTCTCGAGTTCCCACGGTCGGAAATCTCCGCTATTCAAAAGAACGACTAAATGTCAGCAAAAAAAATCACCAACCTCTTCATCCTTATGATTTCTCACCTTGAGGAGATGAAATTTTTTACCATGTCTGTCCATTGCCCTCTCAAAAGTTAATATTTGTATCCGTGCTGCCTCTTCTCGTTTCAGTCTCAATTTCTCGCGACGAGCGTCGTGGATGATCTCCACAGCTCTAGATTCGTCATAGTCCCCTTCAAACAAGGATTGCAGTGCCTGCATGCACCCAAAAGTTAGCAACACAATTTGCAACCCACTCTTGTTGCAAAGCACGAGTCACCATCTCCGTCTCTTTGGGCCATGCATACGTTCGCACGAATTCTACAATCTCGCCGTTGGAAAGTTTTGGCTGTTCACCGTCGCGCCAGCCCCATCGCTGTCGGTACTGGGGCTGGTAGAGCTGCCTCTTGCGCTCGTGCTCGGCCGCTGACAGCAGCGCTGGGATTTTCGCTCGAATATCGCTGTCTTCTGGCGCGGGCGCCATATTTCTGATTGATGACACCCTTATTTGCTGATTTCTGTTGGCTCTTATCTCGGGTTGTGAGAAATGAGAACTGTCCCACCTGTTTTCATACCCAAAAAAGGAAGTTTGAATGCTCGTCAATCGATGATCTCTACAGTACCAACAACACCTCCATAGAATTTTCGAGCACCCATTCAAAAATAGTCGGTAGTGGCAAGTCAACTTGTAGTGAAATTATCAAGTGACCAACACGACAATACCAATCCTACTCTGCCATCAGCTGTCAAATCGAGACGGCGGAATACGGCGCGGAGCCAGCATCTTCCGGTGCCGCTTTCTGCCTGAGCCCGGTCGCTCCGATTGAGCGGGTGGAGCCCTTCTGGTCCCAACAGGAGATGCTTCCACAGAATGTTCAGTCGACACAGCACTACTGGCCTCAGTGGCCCCATTGCTATCCTTTGCGGCGGGTGATTGCGCGACTGGGCCGGGCGTCAGTTCTGGTTTGTTGGTTCTGGTATTGTCGATTGCAGGTAAAGTTGACGCGGCTTTGACGCAGGTACTATCCGACTCGTTGTCTGTCAGACTCCCGGGATTTCCACCGTTCAAGCTCAGCTCTTCCGTACCCCGGCATTTGGATGCGTTGTCGTCACTGTCGCTGTCGTCGCTAGATTCACAACTGCCGTCGTTTTCGTTCTCGTCGTCCGAGTAGTCTTCTTGTTCGTCTTCTTCCTCGTAGCTACTAGCATCCGTCATCGACTCGATCAACGAGCGCGGGACACCAAGCGATGGAAAGTAAACCATGCAGTGATCGCTTTCATCGCTCGGGACCAGCATCGGTATGGGTCCACCAAACTCATCCTGGCAGTGCGAGCAGAAATAGTCTTCATCTTTATTCAGTTTTGTGATCGGCGGCTGGGCACAGCTGATATGGTAAGCACGCGGGCATCCATCGCAGCACAGCAAGCTGCCCCCCGTCGCGCACAGCTCGCAGTGCCGGTTATGATAGACCACGGAGGCCTCCGTTTCTGGATCCGATTCGTCGGTCCATTGGCGCAGTCTCTCCGCTTCCTTTTTTGTCTTTCTAGTTTTCTTCTCCTTCTGGTGCCTCCACCACATCTTGAAATCATCCGTGCGCTTCCACATATAGTATTTACTTACTACTTCACGCGTTATCACCTTCGCTCCAAGGGCTTGCTGCTCATATAGGTCGATGCAACCATCAATCAGGATCTAAACCTTTTCAGCCTATGATTATTAACCCAACGCACCTTCACGAGGTGGAATTTCTTGCCGTGTATCGCTAGAGCATCCTTAAAGACTTCAGATGCTAGTCGCTTGTCCTGGCCGCGTCGCGCTTTGTATCTTTCTCGGCGAGCAGCGTGCAGCAGCCCCACGGCCTTTGGCACGTCAAACTCTCCATCAAAAAGACACTGGAGCGCCTGCAAACGCATTGCATTTAGTCACAATAGTCGTTTAGAGCACAATGTTCTACTAGTTTGCCGGTGCAAATAGCAACTAAACGAACCAGTTCCGTTTCCTTGAGCCACGCGAATTCCTTAAGGAACTCCTCGACGTCTTCAGCCTTCAGCAGCGACGCCGCTCCCTTGATCTGTCGCTCGCCCCATCGCTGACGACACTGTGGTGTGTATACCAGTGCGTCTCGCTGTTCCTGTGATAGCATCGGCGGGATATCGGCTCGACACGCTGCGGACTTCTTCGCCACCATCGAGATCGCTCTGGTTCAATTGATGCTTCAAAGACTGGGAATAAATTACCAGAAGTAAAAGTAGATTACGGTACACTGTACCACACATTTAATAGCGGTTACTTGTACTGTAGGCTTCGTGTAGCTGAGATAGCTTTTTTCTCCTTTTATTTTATTTTATTTTATTCCTGGCAGCAACAGTAATTTTTGTGGGGTCATGTGCTACTCACCTCACACAAATTCAGTGATACGATAACTAGGGCTGCGTAGGCTGGGGTAGATCTGTTTGGACCTGTTCAACTGTAAGTTGATAGAGCCGACTTTCATGTGTAACCTCAATTTTCCATGTCACTTTCAGAATTCTCAATATAATTTACTGAAGAGTGCTCACACCTACTTCTGACTTTGCGCGAACGCCCACTCTTACCAGTACCAGCGCGAATTCCAACTTCTAATGGGATATAGAGTGTCATTAAGAAACGACCTGGAGCCCGGTTATAATGGACAGTTGGTCGGGATTTCTTCGAAATAAAAGGTAAACACGGGAAAAAATCTGCGCGACATGCAGTTCTACACATAACCATGACATCGAATTGAAATTTGCAAGCCTAGAAGGAGAGGAAACGGAGATCAATCTCCCCTAAATAGGTGAGATTTAAAACCTCGAAAGATCGTCTCTCGAGGTTTCACGTCTCCTGTCTCCCGGATTCAAGCGGAGGGAGGCGTACTTACCAGGAGAGAGATTCAGGAGATTCTCTTCAATCTCCCTTCGACAAGATCTGGATTGGCTAATATACGTCATTTCGTTATTGGTCACGTTTTGGTTCAATGACTACGACCCTCCATTACACAAAGTATGTTTTACACAGCATCAGACTTCAAATTACGCAATAGATCGCCTCCAAGTCTTCAAGAGGCCCGAAGCCATGGCGTCGGGAATCGGTGAATAATTAGTCGTCTACGAAGAAGAACCATATGCCGGCATCAACAATCGTAGGCCATGGCACACGTATCGGCTCAAACCCACGACATTGCTGAGTATCAAGTGGTATTGCACGCCACCCAGCAGCTACAAGCTCCAGCAGCAGCTTTACACAGAGGCTCAGGTACAGCAGGCACGTGCAGAAGCCGAGTCAAGAACCGAGGTGCTTGCCGAGATGATACAGGCAACTCGCATCGACCCAGCTGCTATTGAGCAGCATGTAAACTCACAGTTGCATTAGGCAATTTCGGTTGCGAAAGATGTGGCCCAGACTCAAGGAAGAGCTGTTGCTGAAGACCATGCTGCTCAGCACGCCAAGTTCAGCGACATTCGGATGGCAGAAGCTTTCAAGCAAATGGAGATACAGCTTCAGACACGCTTAGAGCAGCAAATGCGTGAGGTGCCAACTGCTCATATGGAGAAAGTTCGTACGGAAGTTTGACAGGCTGTTGAAGCACAAGGTCAAGAATTAATAAAACTGGTACAGCGAAAACTAGACGACTTTCAGACACAAACTACCTCCCAACTGGAACACACCCAGATTTGAGCTGAAAAAAAAGCAAAGTCAATCGTGAGGCGACATCATGCCGAGGAAAACACCGCCCACGAAGCAATCACGACTTCTCTGCTAAAAGCGATGGAGGACTGTGTGACGATGTGCCGTTTCCCAGATCGTTTGGAGCTGAATTTTCCCGGTGATTCGAGATGTGATTGGCTGAAACCTTGAGATGGCTTCGGTTTGGTACCTGTACCTGGTCTGCGGCACGTTACCCAGATTTGGAAGACAGTTACCAACCTCAGGACCCATGTGGAGAATGGTGAACATATATGAGCCACTTATCTCCGGAAATGTGTGCCTAATCGACAACTCCCAGATTCCGAGGATCTCACTTAGTCTGTGTAACGGGGTTACGCGAGCTGGTGGTTACACCATGTGTTTGTGTGTCACACAATGGGTACGCAGTACCCGGAGATTTAACAGACTCTCAATGCATAACACGGAGAGTTAACACACTATCATTACATAGGCTGAAAGCCATTGGATATGTAGTTGACTAGGTTTGACTATGCTAGATAGTTAAACACATACATTTACACCGTAGGCGGCTTGGCCGCAATAAAGATAAATAAACACTTCGGATATAGAAGCAGAAAGAGTTGTTGCCTTGGGTTAAGGCCAAGTTTACTCTTGGGTCCCAGATATCGGACCGTATTTAGACTCCTCATTAAGGAACTTAATATTAGTGACTCGTGGAGTCGTATGTCTTCCTCTGACGCTAAAGCTACGGCAGCCCCGCCGCACTTAGTAGCACTCGTAGTCAATTCTACACCTGAGTCATACGACTGTACCCTCTGTGAGGATGGAACACCCGGTGTTCACGAATTTGCCCCGGCACAGCAGGACGCGCTTAACAAGCTCATGTCCCTGCTTGACCCTGAGGGCGTCTCTTATCTTGCGTCGCAAGGTCCAGAGGGGGTTAACGCCCGACTGAAATCGTTCTCTCGCTATGAAAACGCGCTCTTGGAGCATGTCCAAGAGACGATGAGCGCCGCGACGGCGACAGCGTCGGCGACGCGTGAGGGGTCTACTAGACCGAAACCGCTCTAGTGAGTCGGCCCTGCTCCAAAATGAGCAACAGCGCCTGGCGTTTGCTATCTCCAAACTTGGAGGTCGCGCTCGCGAATGGGCACTGACGTGCGGTACGTCAGTTGACGCTGGGTTCCCAACTTGGTCTCAGCTGAAACAGCAACTATCGCACATGTTTGCGCCGCCTTATCAGGCGTACCGTATCTGGTTGCGCTTCCTTGCTACCCGACAGAGTAAGAAGGAATTATTGGCTCACCAGTGCCGCTTGCAGAATTGGTATCATTGCTGCTAGATTCGTTGTCTTCTTGTGCGTCCAAGTATCCCGCGTAATGATTCTCCCAGGAACCACAGAAGTCCTCGCTAGAGCCGAGTTCGTCGTCGCGCAGACCCGCTACAATTGTGTTGGCGTCCGATGTGTCTACACTAGGATTGGCAATTCACGGTTAATAACGTGGATATTCGCGTTTATAGTCATTTACATTCCAAATTCACACGTTGATATTCACGTTTAATATCACCAGGTGCTACCTCGATGGTGTGGTCCACACTTAATTTATGTCGATTGTCACCATTAAAATCCATTATTCACCGTTATTAACGATTAATAACCCTTAAAGTGATATTAGGAGTTATTAGCGGTGAATATCGATTGCCAACACTAGTCTACACTAAGGCCACGACGCACCAGGTTTGTTACAGCCATTGTGTTTGCTGCGGATACGCTAGCCAAAAGGGCGATCGCAGTAAGCTTCATCGTTGGCTGATACTTGACAATTGGGTAGGCGAGCAGTAGCGGAATGAGAGCAGACGGCAGCGAGAGGGACGTTTTTTTCTGGAGAACTGCAGCCTCGCATGTGGCAAATTGATATCGGCCAAGTTGAAGTCGTTAGGAAACCAAACCTCTGAGAATGCATAATACCTCTTTTATTTGATTGCGAAACGACGTCATTATTTCTTCCAACGGCTGTACTCTTTCGTTTCGCTTCTCGTCCCTGTTAAGGCCATTTCAATGGAATATCTTATTGTATCCCAATTGAAGCTCTCTTGGCACGAGTATGCATCGTGCCTTCAACTCGGCTGCCCTGGGACGAGAGCCGGCATGTCGCTTTGGCTTGAGCTGAGGCCGAGCGAGACGAACAGGATCTCGCTCAGTGTCATATCTGCATTTGCCACGTCGAAGACAGGAGCATCGATACCAGAGTAAGTAAGAGTCGAGCAATTATGGATACTGCCAGCAAGATGATGCCCAGCGCGCACGCGCATGGGCAAGACACGTGCTCCAAGGACCCGGCCGGCTGCATGCGTGCAATCGTGTGGACGGGCAAGTCTGTCAAGCTGGAGCACATTCCAAAGCCGAAGATCATGGAAGCGTCGGACGTGGTGGTGAAGGTCACCGCGTGCTCCGTGAGCCCAGACTTCGCAACCGACGTTTGTGGCGGGGAGGCCGGAGGACTGGAAAAGAACCAGGTGCTCGGTAGTGAGGCCGTAGGCGTCGTGGATAGCGTGGGCGCAGAAGTGAACAAGGTTAAGGTTGGTGACCGCGTCGCTATCAGCTTCGTGCTAGCTTGTGGTGATTGCAAACACTGCCGTCGGCATGAGTATGCGTCATGCAACTGCACCAATGCATCCCAAGAGTTCAAGCAGACCTACGGTGGATGGGCTCCTGCCGCAGTGCTAGGCAGCACCCGCATGCTGGGAAATGTCCCCGGTGTGCAGGCCGAATATGTCCGTGTACCGTTCGGTGACATGAACTGCTTCAAGCTGCCGTCTGGTGTGAGTGATGACAAGGCACTGCTGGGAGTGGAGACGACGGCTACTGCGCTGCACGCAGTGGATATTGCCAAGGTCAAGGAAGGCGACTGCGTGGTAATTTGGGGTTTAGGCCCTATCGGGCTACAGGCTGCTCACTGGTGCAAGCTCCGTGGCGCCAAGACCGTGCTGGGAGTTGAGCACAGAGCGGAGCGGCTCAAGTTTGCACATGATCACATGAATCTCGAGGTGGTCGACCGCCGCGACTTGACTAGCGCTCAAGTGGTGTCCAAGTTGCAGCACATGCTACCGCCGGCCGGTGCTGACGCTGTGATTGATGCAAGTGGCAGCACCACTTCGACCGGTTGGATGGCCAAACTGGAGAAGAAGATCGGCATGGAGTCGCAGCCCGAGCCTACGGACACTTTCAAGGAGATGTTGATGATTGTGCGCAAGTGCGGCCACATTTCGATTGTGTCGGATTATATGTGTGCGGTGGGAGCGTTCCCTATCGGCCACGTCGCGATGAAGAGCGTCACCGTGAACGCTGGTCGTACGCCTGCCCAGAAGTATTATCCCCAGGTATTCGATGCGATCGAGAGTGGCGAGCTGGATCCATCGGTGCTTATTTCGCACCGCCTTTCTCTGGAGGAGGTGCCTGAAGCATACTCCAGTATCGCCAAGAAGGACAGTGGCTTCCTGAAGGTGTTCGTCGCGCCACACGAGATGCGCTCGAAGGCGTAAGCGGTCGAAACGTGAGCAGAACAGCTCGCATCGAGATACTCCGCAGGAAGACAACAGTGAGCCCAAGCTCGTTCGTAAGGCGGCGAAACAATAGCGGGGATCTCTTTTGCATAACTTTTTCTTCATGAGTGCTACTTAAGTATCGCGGTAACTATGTAGTATCGCCTTATCATCGGTTCGTTTTGAGATATTGTGACGTGGTATGTTTGCAGCTTTTGCGTTCCTCGTCTTATCGTTCCTCCGTTTGAATATCCATTCCAAACGGGAGCGAGACCGTATTTGCAATCGAAAAACTCGAATCAGAAGGTTTTTAGTTGGTAAGCATAGCAATAACTCTAGCGTCTTACCACGTCACAAGGAAGCAATACTCATAACTAGAGCTCTACAATATTGACTAGGAAAGCGCGAACTGACGCCACCATATTGGCGCCATGCTTTATCGCTGAAAGAACAGTTGTCCGCGGTAAGTACCAGTGTTAAACATTTCGCTGTTTCGCCATCAACTACTGGGAGTGAGGGAAGAGAATCCATCTCGTCAGAAATTCGGTCACCTCCCCTCGTTCCTGAGTCAACATGGTTACATCCATAGTCTTCAAGTTCGTCAAGGCAAAATGTCGTGACGGGTGACGCCATCGTCACGAAAAGCAAGCGCACTCCATTCTCCATTTCGCGAGCAAAAACCAACCGCTTCCCCTCACGACTCTCAGGCCCCATCTACACGATTCTAGTGTACATGTATCTCACAATGAAAAGTGCCGCCGCATTCGCCACCTTCCTCGCGCTGAGTCTTTTCGTCGCTACGGACGGAGTTCATGCTGCACCTGCGCTTCGTGGTCTACGACCCAACGCGGATACTCAAGCAACCGAGGACGACGAAAGCAGGAAGGATCACCACCACCACCACGTCAAAGTCGTCAAGAAAGTCAAGAAGATCGCTATCCCCGTTCCCGTCGAGGTGCCGCAGTTCATTCCAGTTCCCGTCAGCGTTCCATCCACGGTGGTTGCCAGCTCCAACAATGCTGTTGTAAGTTCGAACAACAACGTTGTTGCAGCCCCCGGTCCCGGTGCTGTTGGCCCGGGTGCTCCAGGTGCACCCGGCGCCCCCGGTCCTAGCGCTCCTGGGCCTGCGACTCCCGCCCCGACGACATTGGGTGGACGCCCAGCACCAACCCCTGCGGCCACGTCAACTGGAAGATCAAGGCCCACGCCAGCACCGACTGACCTGGCCAATGGAGGCACTTCTGGTGCTCAACTACCAGCACCCCAAGGTGGCGGTGCAGGCATGGCTGGAGTTCCACCCTCGCCAGGCTTCGGAGGTAGTGGCAACGCGTTCGGAGCTGGTTTTGGTGCTCCAGGTGCCGGCAGTGGAACCCCTCCAAATGGTGGTGCCTTTGGCGGTGGGTTTGCCGGAAACCCGATGAGGGGCTTCGGTGGTGCGAATCGGATGGGTGCTCTAGGTGGTGTCGGTGGTCCTGGCGCTGGTATGGGCGGTGGCTTGGCCGGAAACATTGGTGGCTTTGGTCAGCAGATGGGCCCCGGTATGCAAGGTGGCAACACGTTTGGTGGCTTTGGCGGACAAGGCGCAATGGGGAGCGTTGGCCAAGCTGGCAACAACTGGTTCGCAGGCGCGGGAGGAGGGCAACTCGGCTTTGGAGGTGCAGCATTGGGCGGTGGCAACAGCTTGGTAGCGCCAATGCGCGAGCGTCAGCGTCGTCGTTGATCGATAGACAATACAGTAGCTTAGCAGCTCAATAACGGAATGTGATAAATTGTGCTCCTGAATGTCTCTGAACCTCCCACCGCTTCAACGCCAGAAACACAAAACAAAAGCACCAAAACATAAGTAAGTAGCTCGCTCTATATTGCAAAAAGGGATGTGAAGTGGCAAAGCCATTGTTTACATAGTAGCAGCCAGCAAACCTTATCAGTGAGCAAACTGGCGCTTGTCACCCGAAGCACGCTTGCCGTACGGGTTGTCAGCACTAAATGCGTGACCGGAGCGCTGGAACTTGCCACCGCGCGAACTGCCGTCGTTGTCGAACGACGTGCCCTTGCGCTTGCCAGTCTTGCCATTCGTCTTGACAGGAAGCGTCACCTTGGGCGGAACCTGTAGTCCGAATGACTTGGCCACCCCCTGCAGGTCGAGACGACCAACATCGAAAATGCCTTTCAAAGAATGCGAAGCGTACGCTAGCAAGTACCCGCGGTAGGCATCTTTGGCGGACTTGTGCAAATAGTACGTTTTCTCCACAAGCTTCATGAGTTGAGATTCAACGTTCGCGATCTTCGACACCGGGAATTCGTACTCATTAAGCGCCACCTTCGAAGCCTTCAAGTATTTCAGGAAGCCGAGCTCATCGGGCAAGAGCATAAGTAGTGCCTTACCCTTGCCCTTAGCACCACGAGCAGTACGACCAACACGGTGGATGTACTCGCGAGGATCATCAGGCGGGTCGAACTGAATAATCCAGTCCACAGCCGGGATATCAAGACCACGCGCGGCAACATCGGTACACAGCAAAATACCTGTCTTCGCGTTACAGAACTGGAAGAACGTAGTCGTACGCTTGTTCTGTTTCTGCTTGCCGTGAATGTCCAGCACGGGAATGTCAATGTAGTTGAGCAGCTCGCCGTAGAACTTGACAGCAGTGCACGACGAGAAGAAAACCATCACCTTCTTCTTCAGGTTCTTCTTGAGGAATGTGAACAGCAGAAGGAAACGCTTGTCACTCGGGGTCACGACGTAGCCCTGCTCCAGCGTGGCAACCGTGGCCTTCGTGTCTTCCTCTTCAACACCGACGTACACAGGCTTCTCTTTGATGGACAAACGAGCGAGATCTTCTACCTTCTTCGTCTGCGTAGCACTGAACAGCATTGTCTGGCGCTCCTTGGGGATGCACTTGATAATCTGGCGCATTTCCTCCTCGAAACCAATAGACAGAATGCGGTCAGCTTCATCGATCACGAGAATCTGCAGGTTGTGGTAGATGAACGCCTTCGTGTTCTGCAGATGATCAAGCAGACGTCCAGGCGTTGAGATCAAAATGTTCACACCTTTCACCAGGCGCTCCGCCTCGGCGCGGCGGTTGGCACCACCCATGACGATACCGTGCGTCTGCGAGTGGTACTTGCAGATGTCGCGCACGACACCGTAAATCTGAAGCGCCAGCTCGCGCGTGGGCGAGATAACAATGCAACCCGTGCCCTTACGCGCCGTGAAGCGCACCTTGTGCAGCAGCTCGACGGCCGGAATCAAGAACGACAGCGTCTTACCAGAACCCGTCTTGGCCGCTCCCAGCAGATCCTGTCCGGCCAGCAGCGGACGGATCGACTTGGACTGGATCTTGGTCATCTTGGTGAATCCCATGTCGGCCAGCGCCTTGCGGGTTGGCTCGGACAGCGGCAGCGAGGCGAACTCCTCGCTGGAAAAGTAGCGCTCGTCCACGGTGCTCTCAGCTAGGTTGGTTGCATCAGTGATGGCCTGCTCCGTCTCCTCATCCTGCTCGTCGTCCACATTCGACTCCACGGCCTCGACAGGCTCAGCCTCCTGCTCCTTCTTGACTTTCTTCGACTTTTTCTTCTTCTGTTTCTTATCGCCAGCAGCAGCGGCGGTGTCTAGCTGCGGCGGCGTCACAGCGGCGACATCCTTCGCTTCTGCATCCTTCTCCTCCGAAGAGTTCGTTCCTTTGCGTCGCGCCTTCTTGCCCATTTTGCCAACTAGCGCCAACCAATCGAGTGTGACGTTTCGCTTGCGAGTCACCACGAAACTAAACTCCGCATACCGGAAAGCGCGTAGCCAAGCTCGTTTGCGGTTTTTGGCTGGTGGGGACGCAGCGTGTCAATTGGCGCGCAGGGATTGGTTAAAACAGTGAGCTCCGTCTATGTCCGATTTCTGGAATGAGTATCGGAGTGACCTGCCATCCACCGCCGCACATCCCGCTCCGAACCCCGCTGCTCCGATGCTTCGCCTTTCGACGCGCGCCCTGCGCCGCGCGCGCCTCACTGTGCCTCGCGACAGCCAGATGGCACTCGCGCGGTTGCCGACCCATGTGCAGTCGCAGTCACGCGCCATGGGCTTCTTCTCCGACTTGAAAAACCAACTCAAGAACGAGATGGAGAAGAACGAGGAGTTAAAAAAATCTTTCGATGAGCTGGAGAAGACTAAGGAACAGTTCAAGAACGTGGAAAAGGCAGCTAAGGAGAAAATTAGCGAGATGAGCTCCATGACCGAAGAGGCGGCTAAGAGCTTCCAGGAACAAGCCTCGCAGGCCTCGGAGAAGATCAAGGAGTCTTACGAGGAGACCGCCAAGGCCGCAGCCGCTGCAAAAGTGGAAAAGGGTGACGCGAAAGCGGAGGACACAACGGATGCTTCTGCTGCTGAGGGTGCTAAGAAAGACGAGGCAAAGACGGAAGGAGGCGAGGTGTGCTCAAAATGTGCTTGTATCTTTTGGCCTGGCAATTGCAGACTGTTCTGATGCTATGACTTTTTGTTGCCGTATAGAAATCTGAGCCGACGGACCAGACTGTGGAGGGCGCGCGTGTTTTTGTGAAAAACTTCTTCGCCGGTATTGCCGCCCAGAAGAACAAGCTCATCCACCCGAGCAAATTCCCCAACCTACGCGATGAGTGGAAGGAGGCCGCACAAGAGCTTTTTGGCAAGCGGGAAAAGCAGACAGTTGACGAGGCCCTGGCCTCGGTTCGAACGCCGTCCATGCAGAAGCCAAAGAAGTCAGAGGGCGAGGACGAGGAACGGACGGAGTACACTGGCACCAGGGCTTTGGTGGCGGTGAAGGAGGAGGAAAGCGCCTGGCAGCGTGTGAGCGCTCGCTTCCGTGACGCTCCGATTATTCAGGGTATCCTAGATGCTGCAAAGCAGGCAGCAAAGACAGAGGCCGGAAAGAAGGTGCAGCAGACGACGAAGCAGGTCAAGGACAAGATCAGCGACGCCCAGGAAGAGGTCTTGGAGGTTTGGGAGACCAGTCAAAATCCGTGGGTGTACCGACTATCTTCGATCTATGACGGTCTTTTCGGTGAAACCCCGATGGGTGTTGCGATTAAGGAGATTCGTCGTGCTGAGCCCGACTTCATTTTGGAGGAATGGAAGGAGAATATCGAGGAAATTGTTTTGCCTGGTGTGCTGGAGGCTTTCCTGCGTGGCAACAGCCGTGACTTGAAGAAGTGGTTCGGTGAGGCAGCGTACTCGCGTGTGAACATTGCTATCCGTGAGCGGAAGTCGGAGGGCTTGGTCATGGACCCGCACGTGCTCAGCATCGACAACGTGGAAGTCATTGAGGCTACGGTACGAAGAGCTTCATTTTCAGTGGGGTTGCGATGCTTTATACACTAAAAGCGATGTTGTTGTATAGGCTGAAGACAAGCAGGCCCCGATCATCCTGATGCGGTTCCAGGCGCAGCAGATCAACTGCATCCGCAACCGTGAGGGAGAAGTTGTGGAAGGATCCGAGGACGAGGTGCTGGCCTACTACTACATCTTTGCCTTCCAGCGTGACTACGATGAGGAGCAGGAGACTCTCCGCTGGAGAATCGTGGATCTCCACATGCAGCGTGGCGGACGGTATTATTAGAGAGGCAAGGGGAATGGCTAGATGCACCACCAAGCTTGCCATCACGATCTACCTCCTCGCTGCTTTGATGCTGGTGAATGAGTGAATAGACAGACAATACTCGTTTCCCCCAGCGTATACTGAAATCCAACTACTTCAACTATACATACTTCAACTAAACGTGAAGATGACCATCACTCTCTATTCCGCACTGGAATTGGGATCCTCTATCACTTTCGAATCCGCGCGGGTGAAGTACAAGAGAAGCACGACCGGGACGGCAGCAAGATATCATGGGCATCTCAAGGAGGTATGCACACCTGCAGAGTGGGGCGAGATTGATGTAGCATTGGCTGATCTGCACGTCCTATGCAGTGAACGTAGAGCAAGGGAAACGGGGCTACAGATGGTCGCAACACCCCGCATCATCGACAGCGACGACGAAGAAGATGACAGCTTGCGCTCGTACGAACCTATCGAGCTGCTTCAAGATGCTGGGATCAAAACGACAGACATCGCCAAGCTCAAGAACAACGGCTTCGCAACTATCGGGCAGCTCTTTCAGGTGTCCCAGAAGAGGCTATTAGACGTGAAGGGGATCAGCGAAGCCAAGAGGGTCAAGGTATTGCGCTGTTATTGCTATGTCGTGTTGCAGGAGATCCCTTGACACGACGTTGCGTGTGATCAGCTTCTTCAAGCAGGCAAAAAGGTGTTTCATTTTCGTTGCGGGAGTGAATTCTTTACACTTGAGCTAACACGTCAGTACCGTGGAACCACAGATCATGCCCGAGAAGAGCGGATTCGTGCCGGCGAGCACACTTTATCAACAGAGTCAAAGCAGGATATTTATCACCACTGGATCACAGCGTAAGCAATTCCTTTTGGCATCCTGTATCAAAGTAACGCCTACGTTTTATTGTTTGCAGAGTTCGACCAGATCCTTGGGGGAGGCTTGGAAACAATGTCCGTAACAGAGGTGAACAATGAAGCTCTTAAGCTGTGTTTCTCGTTTTGAGACTCTGAACCACTGTTTGCTATGCGTAGGTCCACGGAGAATTCCGAACAGGCAAAACCCAGTTGTGCCACACAGTAAGACTCTCAACCCTGACTGCATTTGGTACAGCCATTGCGAGATAGCTTACACCGTGTGCGATTCCTCTAGCTTTGTGTGACAGCGCAATTACCTCGTTCTCGGGGTGGAGGGGCTGGTATGATCGATGCAGCATTTGACTGCACCAAGCACGAGTTGCCTAAATTCTAGTTTGGATAGGGAAAGTCGCCTTCGTCGATACTGAGGGAACATTTAGACCGGTACGGCTGTGGTGTTTTTTGCCACTTCAGGTTTCCAGTGGCTAATGTATTGCGTACACTGGCAGAACCGCGTCGCTGGAATCGCCAAAGAACGATACAATCTGGTACACTGTCAGGTGGATTACTGGTTTTGGACTGCTCTCGAGGTCTGACTGGAAATTAAATTCAGGACCCTGTGGACGTCCTTGACAACATCATCGTAGCGAGGTAAGATATTTATCAGCATCAACATTTTTTAGAGTGGAGACGCTAACTGCATGTACATACGTAGAGCTCATAGTCACGATGCTCAGATGGACTTCGTGATCAAGCTTGGCGTTTTGTTCGCGGTACGCATTGCTGAGGGACAAACGCGACAGCAATTCTGCCTCACCACATCTACCTCTCACAGGATCCTGAACAAGGACCATTTCGCCTGCTGATCATCGATTCAGTAACCGCGTTATTTCGCACGGACTTCTCTGGAAGGTACGGGGCGCTTCATTGCTTCGTGAAATCTCGATTTTATTTGTCATGATGAATCATCACATGCGATAAATAGAGGCGAGCTTAGTGAAAGACAGCAGCGGCTGAACCAACATCTTGTTCGGCTTGTAAAGCACGCAGAGGTAGGTTTTTGCGCTTTCGGCAGTATGTGCCAATCTAACATCGTCGATGTAGGAGTTCAATATCGCCGTTCTTGTGGTCAATCAAGTG
The DNA here is from genome assembly GCA_016864655.1 of Phytophthora cactorum. Classification (NCBI taxonomy): domain Eukaryota; phylum Oomycota; class Peronosporomycetes; order Peronosporales; family Peronosporaceae; genus Phytophthora; species Phytophthora cactorum. The sequence goes on from NHQK01000084.1 coordinate 250,345, forward strand.
ATGGCAGATCCCGGAGCAAATGTTCTGTTTGGCTCTGAGATGAAACCTGTTGGTGGTCACGTGATGTCGCACGGAGTTCACACGCGTGTGCTGGTAAGCTATATAGTCGAAATACCACGAAGAACAAGCTTCATCGTTTCAACTGAACGAAAATTTACGATGCATTGTAGATGAAGAAAGGGAGGGCTGAAAATCGCATCTGGTATGGATGAATCGCAAACTCGTACTTTTACGCCACTTTAACGTATTGTTGAACAGCAAGATCATCGACAGTCCCTCCATGCCCGAAGCCGAGTGCTCAATTCAGCTTTACGTAGGCGGGGTGACGGACTCGAACGAATGAATCACGTCACGAAAGCTATTACAACGCCGGCGTTTTGGTGCTATTTCATTTCAGTCGAATAATTAATTTTTAACGTACAATCTATCCGCGTGGAGAACCCCTCTACATCACTGGCGCCGCATTATCTTGCTTCTGGTCTTCAAGCATGTACCAGGTCGGGTTGAAGGAACATTCGACGTCGGAGTTAATATTCTGGACGCCGATTTTCAGCTCAAATGGCAGCGCTTCCAAATCCTCCTTCGGAATGTAGTCCAGATTCTGGTGCAGCACCTGCATGGCTAGGATCAGCAGCGTTGACGGTTGATGAGTCATCGTGTAGCGGAAGACATCATTGTTGCGCTCCACGCCATTAGATCCACCGAACACGAAGATGCGGTCGTTGTGAACCACGCTTGTATGGAAATCACGAGCATCCGGCTGGAATCCCTCCTCATTGTAGTAAATTCGCCATTCACCAGTCCGCAGATTCAGCTCACTAAGCTCGTTCTGCCGCGATCCGCTGTCGTCGCGCCCTCCAAACATGATCAACCGAGAAGGGTCACTCGACAGTTGGGAAATCGTGTGTGCGATGCGAGACTTTGGAATATCACCGCCACATTCCACTTCGTGCCATTCGAGCGTGTCCACATCGAGGTAGTATGTGTCGATGGGTCCTTTAGGAGGATCGTAAAGACCACCGCCCACGACGTACATACGATTTCCTACCGTGGCCACTTGATGCTTGTATCGCGGGCTGGGGCGCTTGCCGCCGGTCTCTTCCTTCCTCCAGACCTTGGTAACTTCATCAAAGACGTACAGATCGTTCACGTACACATGTCCAGAGGTGCCGCCAAAGAGGTACAGCTTGTTGTTGATAGCACACAGACTCTGTCCGTATCCTGGTGGCGGCTGCGTACCCTTCGCTTCGACAATCGTCCAGTTCTTATCGCGAATGTTAAACTGCAACAGTTTGCCCATGTTAGTCTGTCCCCAGTGCGGCCCCGATCCGCCGAAGAGGTATAGCTTGGTGTTATCTGTTGAAGTACACAAGGCATGACTCGCGCGACCGTCTGTTTGACATACCAGGATAGATGTCATGAGTAAAAGGCCATGCCGTCAAAAACAATGAAAAGCACACATACCGGGAGATATGTCGTTGGAAGTCTCGATGTGAAGCCAGTGGTGGCGCACCAGGTCAAACGCATAAATGTCGTTGTGACAGTTCCCGTCGTTGTAGCCGCCGAACACGTACATCATGTCGCCAACTGTGATGAACAGCACATAGAATCGTTAGGATGCTGCTACCGGACGTTGCAGAAAGTAGTTGACGCACCAACAAGAGACGAGTGACCGCTGCGCACCGGCGGGCGGTGACCGGACGTGGAGATCTTGGTCCAGTTCGACGGTGCATCCTCTGCAGATAATACAACAGCAGGGAAGTGAGCGGGCTGGTCATATGGGTCTTATTCAAGCCACAACACCAACGGCAGAATTACCCAGTTCGTCTTCCTCGTAAGACAGCTCGGAGCCGAAGCCGAAGCGGCGCGCGATGGGCGAGTTGACCCAGCGTGGGCTGCGCAGCAACTTGAACAGGTCGTCGAACATCTCGTCGTTCCTCCGAGTGTGCTTCGTGAAGGAGTAAGTCGCGAGCAGGAGGTGGCAGGTTTGGATGTGCTGCCCGGTTGGTCGTTTCCGCTCTCTTTTGGTGCGAGTACAACTTTGGCGTTGGCTTCTCTGATCCTATTCGTGGATCTTCCAACCCAAGCGACTTATTTTTAGAACAACTTGAAGTTTGTATGCACCACACCCGCTCTCTAGCCGTTTTCTTCAAGTAGCCCGATATAAATACATGAGGCTGGTGTCTTACTCACAAAGCCTCACACCCGTTGAGGATGAGGATGTGTGCGACGCGGTGCATGTCTCCTGCCGTAGTTTAGCGAGGGGATAAAGGCGGTTACCAACATTTGGCTTGGCGAACTTGGCTTTTTAGGGCGAAAACTGTCTTTCACACAAGCACTAGGAATGCAGACGCGCTGAACATTGCTTCAGCAACTCCTCGACGGACGTCATGTCTGCCATTGCAGCTCGTGCGTGCATGCACCACAGCAGTCTTCTTCACACCTTCGTTTCATTGCAGCTCGACGAGGGGACGCACGACGCGGCGATCAAGGGTGGACTATCCAATGCCAACAATACACCTGTACTTCTCTGGCCCACTCCAAAATGGCCATTAGGGGTTTTTGTGCGCCACACAGAATTGCGCTAACCATTACTATTGGCTAAAATGTAATGGCTGGAACGCCACGCCGTAAACGTTAATTCAATGGCCAGTGAAGGTTAATTCGTGGCGTGCTTCCCACACTCGATTTCGACGCGCAAGCAACCACGACTCACCTCGCGGATGCCCCGAGCACCAGGCAAATCGTCCTAAGGTCGCCATAGTGACTAAGAGTGTCACAATGACAAGGAAGCGTTATCGCACACTGCTTATTGAAAAAGTTTTCCCAGCAATCCGAGCTAAGATGCCAGGTACGGTCGATTTCCATGCACATTTTGCTGCTAAATAGCTAACTTTGACGTTTATTTTGTATAGTTCGAAAAGGTTCAACCGTGCATGTCCAGCAGGACAATGCAGGACCTCACGTCCTGGAAGACGACAGCGAGCTCGAGGCGGCAGGTAGCATCGGAGGATGGACGATACAGATGCGTTGCCAGCCGCCACGCTCACCCGATTTGAATGTCTTAGATCTAGGCTACTTTTCGTCTATTCAAGCGCTACAAAACCGTAAGGCGTGCTAAGACACGAGCAGCCTCATTACCGCCGTCCATGAGGCATTTCAAGAGCTTAGATGGCAGACTCTAGACAAGTGTTTTGTTACAAAGTAATGGAGGCAGTTCTACAAAGTGGTGGAGGGAATGATTTCAAGCTACCGAGGGTAGCAAGCACGTTGCAGTCAACGGTCGCCTCCCCATGGCGGTGCCAGTAGCCACGGATGCCGTTGTCACCGCGTACTCCGTGTTGTTCGCCTAAAGATGAAGTTTAATTCACTTTGAGCAGTTCTCTAATTTGTAGTCTAATTTTTAGCTCGTTCCTGATTGGTCAAATATCATTGGTGGCTCTGGTGAAAATGTAGGATTTGAGCAATAAACCTCGCGCTGGCCCGCTCTAATTTGCCGCGCTTCAAAAGCGAATGAGAGGTTAGGAATCGGACCGTCCGTTCGTAAAGTGCTGGGCTCGGCATTCTAAAAATCTGGTGTAATATCGCTAAAAGTTGACTGAACTGCGACAAATAACCCAATTCACCCCTCAGAGTGCCGCCTGTGATCGAAGCTCTGTCCCTCAAAATGGCGAGTTAAGCAGCGAAAAAAATATGCTCGTGCTCGGCATTGCCAGAGCTTCATTGTGGTGTGCTTGGTGTTCAGTGATGGGCCTTGGTTCCGAAGTTATGGACCAAAACATGATATGGCCATTTTGGAGTGGGCCAGAGAAGTAAGTTATAGTGTACATATGTTTCGGTGCTTCTTGGCTACGAGCGACTAGGCTGATCTCAGTGTAACTCTGTACCCCGGGTTACGCTCGCGGTTTATACTAAGCATATCTTTCGATGGAGGCGAAGGCAGGCAAGTCGCAGCGCAAGCGGCTGCAGCGGCAGCTGGAGTTCTACCTGAGCGAAAGCAACCTCCGTCAGGACAAGTTCCTGCAACAGACCATGGACGAACAGGGCTTCGTTCCCGTGCGTGTGTTTCTGTCCTTCAACAAGTACGGCAGGCAACGCGTGGCTTGGTGTGTGCGCTTGGCTGCTAACTGGTACACTCCAATGCATAAACAGATTGAAGTCGCTCAATGCAACGGAGCGCATGATCCTGGATGAGGCCGAAAAGTCGGCGGCGATTCGAGTTGATCGTGCGCGCTGCTGCATCGCGCCGAAGGTTGTGCCGGTTGCTGGCCAGGACCACGAAGCAGGTATGGCGGTTGTAATGGGACAAATCGATGCTATAGACAACCCACACGCCTGGCCTCTCTACTTATTGCTGCTACAGACCCCCGCACCGTCTACATTGACAGCTTCAGTGCGACAGATGATCACGATTCACTGCGAAGAACCTTCGCCAAGCTCGGCAAGGTTAACTTTGTGAGTCTGCCCAGATTCCCCCAAAGCAAGAAGTTCAAGGGGTTTGGCTTCGTGGAGTTCTCCGAGCAAAGTGCTGCCGACGAAGCTGCTGCCAAGTCCTCGGACACTGATCTGCGCGGAATTCGCGTCATGAGCAAGACGCGATGGATTGAGATGAAGGAACAGTTGAAGCGTCGGCTGTCGTGCGCAGAAGCAGACGCAGACGTAGCTGTAGGCAGTGCTAGTGATAAGGCAAACAGCGCTAACGCGCCAGACGACTTGAATACTGGCAACTCAATGAACAGAAGTGCAACCACTGGAAAGAAGAAAAAGAAGCGCCGGATACCAGCGGTAGGTGGTGGTCATCTTCACTTCGGCGATGACGAAGGGGACGAGGAAGGACCTACTGACAGCGATGGCAACGGCGAAACAACTAAAAAGCAGAAAGTGTAAGCAAAGTTTGCAAGTCGCCTTCATTATTAGATGCGGTATGTGGCCGGATCAACATGCTCGAGGTCGTACAGGTGAGCGATCTTCTTCATCATTTCTTTTCGGCTCTTGCTCGTGGCGTTGTCAAACAAAAGATCGTAGAGCGAGCTGAGATTGAACACAACCACGCCATTGAGGAATCGCATTGGGTTTGACCTGATCATCCGCTCCAGCGCCGCCACAGCCGCCTTAACGTCGCAACAGTAAAGCGCGCAGATGGCGTAGTTGTTGACAGCCGAGCAAACAACATCTTCCTCGAGGAAAAGCTCAGCATCAGAGTTCTCGATAGTCGCGATTTGAGTGTTCTGCAAATACAGAATGGAATCAAACGCACTTAGCGCTTCCTGTAGCTTGTTCTGTGCGAAGAACAACAGGCCATCGTTCAGTAGCAGGCGTGCTTCCAGTTCAGCCAGCACTTCCGCTGTTACACCGGTGTCATTACCACTTTCCGTCTTAAGTTGACTAGTGTGATAGCGAGCGGCTTCAAACAACTTTTCTGCTGCTGTCAGGTCGCCCATTTGCAGACGGATACGCCCCACGCGAGACAGCACAACAATTCTTTCTTGATCCTCCAAGGAATGCACCTATTAAAAAACAGATCATTGACATCACCGTAAGTCATGTACAACATGGAGAGTATTTCAAGCTTGCCTGCACGTACATCAATCTGAGAGCAGATACGCAAAGCCAGCATAAACTTTTGCTGGTGCACGAGGTGGTTCGCAAGGGCAAACTGTGCAATTCGAAGCCATCGCGCGGCCACTTTCAGATCAACATCCAGGAGAGCAATCGTCTCGTTCTGCTGAATCGCGCCTCGGAGGCGCATTATCAGGTGAAATAGCTGCTTTTCGTGATTCACAGATTTTCCTTGACACTTGCTCAGTAGCGCTTGGAGGAGAAGGAGACGAATTGGCACAAACGGGGTGCCCCCACCTGCAATAGAGATCTCGTCAAGATTACCAATTTGGTCCAGCACACTTGCTGCATTGTCGTAGTGGCCCTCCTTGATGAGCCCGGCAAGCCACCACGACTTGATTTCCAGCGTCACGTTAATATCTTTCGGCGGATTCTGCAGCATTGACAGTGATTTTTTCGTCAAAGATTTCCACCGTTTCTGCACATACAACGCTTTCAGCCCTTCTACCGTGTCCGGAATATCTGCAAGAAGCAACTTGCTAGTGGGAGGGGCCACATTCTCAGATCCAGCGAAGCGCTCGTCAACTGGCATTTTCAAAAACTCATCGACAAGTTCGTCGGAGGATGGAGCTTCAAGCGTGATTTGAGGGGGAGACGGCTGAGGTGCTGGTCCTGCAGAAGGAACCGATCTTGCCGGAGAGGCGGCCTTTCGTGCGTCAGGGAACAGCGATCCCGGAGTAGATGCTGGTGCCGAAGGAACACGGAATGACTGCGACCGAGTGTTGTATGCATAGCCCAAAAATGGAGCAGCAGGAGGTGGTGCCTGTCCAAACGGCCGTGAGGAGGACTGCTGTTGCTGTTGGTACGGGACATATTGTTGGTTAGGTCGAGGATGTGACGGAGGGGGAAGGGATTTGGTAAATGGCGAAGGTGTCGGACTCTGCGAGGAACCCAGCGACGAATGCCGAGACAGGTTGGGGGAAGCCGACGTCGACGCTTTTTCTGGGTTGCGAAACAAGCTTTCGTAGTTGTCCCGCTGGCTTGATTGCCTTGGCGCAGAAGCCGGACCGAATAACTCTTCAGGCAATGTTCCACCACTCCCGCTCGGTACTTCATTGTGCGCTTGCTGCATCTGAAACGATCCAGAAGGACTGCCAAATGGGTCGGTGCTGGATCGATACCACTGGGAAGTCGAGGATGAGGCTTGCCCGAAAAGGTCGGCCGCAGATTGGGCTGTTGGTGGTGCGGCTTGTCCAAATAAATCGCTGGCAGTGTCTTCCTGGGCAATAGGTCTGTCGCCAAAGAGTGACGGCGAGGGATCGGATGACGCGCTGGCCATCGACGCCGATAAATGACGCTGCGGGACCAGCGGCGTGGACAGTTGCGTCGGAGCAGTGCGCACCGCGTGGCCTGAGCAAGCACAACGTGAACACCAGAATCCTGCAATCTACCTCAAAGGAGCAAAGCCCACCTGGAAACTGTCCGGGCCCGCCAAACCCTGGCCGGACCTGATTTACCATCGCTACGGGACTAGATTACAAAGAATATCATAGTGGACAAGTGAGAACGGGGCGCGTAGGCTTAGCACAGCAGTGGCGAAAAAGAAACTACCCGGACGCAAATGGGGAGGCTCTCGTTACCGAAGGTGCGGCGGTCCCGCCAGTATTGTCTGGGTCTTGCATCGGCGGTTGCTGCGGGGGGAAGCGGTCTGCCATGATACCCGTAGTGGTGTGATGATTTGAATTTTGTATGTTTTTTCCTCAAGCTAATTTTTTTTAGCCTATCAGCCGAATCGTCAGTGACGATAACTCTTTTCACCTCTTTTACTTTAACTTTAATTTAACTTTTTACTGTAGAATTTCGTTTATTCTTTTGTATGTATACAGACCAGAGCCCAAACAGGATCAATGTGTCCGTGGATGTCTTGGAAATAGTTATAAAAAACAACGGACGTTATTCAAAAAGTATTGATTCGATAGCAACAGGTACGAGCTGGAGAAGTCGAAGCCGAGAGGTTGATGGAGCTGGTGCGAGACGACAAAAAATGGATAGGTTGCGTGCGCAGGCGCCCATTTTGCGTAGGGCGAATCGGCCCTCAGCCTTCGTTTTCTCGACGCTTAGTACGGGCGGTATCGGTCCGATCGTCCGCCAGAACCTCCTTGAGCACCACCGGAGCCTCCCCCTTGGCGGTAGCCACCGCCATAACCATAGCCACCACCAGCAGCCTGGCCGCCCTGGCCTCCCTGCTGGGCTCCATCTTCGCCGTATCCTCCTTCTTCTCCACCTGCACCGCCTTCTTGGCCAGCACCAGCACCTTCACTACCGGCACCGCCAGCTCCAGCTCCATAGCCGCCGTAGCCTCCATAGCCACCGTAGCCGTAGCCACCGCGGCCTCCGTAGCCATCATAGCCATAGCCGGCGTACGACTGCGGGTAACCTCCATAGCCACCGGCACTGTATGCAGCAGCAGCACCATAGCCGCCTCCGTAGCCGCCGCCATAGCCGCCACCATAGCCACCGCCGTAGCTTCCACCGTAGCCACCGTAGCCACCACCATAACTACCGCCACCGCCGCCGCCTCCACGACCCCCTCCACCTCGCCAGCCGCCTCCGCGACCTCCACGGCCACCATAGCCACCGCCACCACCACCGCCACCACCACCACCACGGGCTTCCTTAGGCTCAGCACGCTTGATCTCGACGTTCTTGCCGTGAATTTCGTGGTTCTTGCTGATCACTTCGGCCACCGACGACTGAACAGAAACAAATAAGCAAAATGGAGGCTCAACGGCAACAACATTCCCAACGCACCTCCTCCTCGAACGTGATAAAGCCAAATCCGCGCGAGCGCTGCGTGTCACGGTCGATCATCACGACAGCGTCTGTGATCTTGCCAAACTCCTCAAAGTAGTGACGGAAGTCCTGCTCCGTTACAGTAGGGGCGAGGCCTCCCACAAAGATTTTCTTCTGCTCCGTGAAGCCACCGCTGCTGTATCCGCCGCGTCCGCCGCGAAAATCGCTGGATTACATCAGGCAGGAACACTGCAAGTTAGTCTACGCCGCCACATCGGACAAGGACGCGGTCTGCTTGCTGCTACACAGTCTAATTCTACGCCAAAGCCCCTCCAGCTGGAGAAGGGCTGGACGGAGAGAGCGAGGGTCGAGCATGACACAAAGAGGCGAGCAAACGCCATTCGATCATGTTGAGTAGGGGATTTCTCTTCTTCTCGTCCTTTTGCTGCTTGCTCTGCTCTGCTCTCTCTCCCTGCCTTCCTTCCTGCCCTTCTCTGTCTGTCTGTCTCCTTTTTGCTTTCCTCTCTCTCCGATAAATAGATAAATAGTACAGGCAGCAGCCAGCCTTGCGTCTTCCACTGAGCGACGTGTGATGATACTAACCTCGGGCCTGGCGCCGTCCGCTCCCTTGGAATCGCGCGCTTCACCTCTACTGAGCGGCCGTCAAGCGTGTGCGTCTCGTCCAGTACGTGGTCAATCGCTGCAGCAATTGCAGCCCAGTGTCAGCGTTACAACTCAATAAAATATCTGTAGATTTGTCTACCTGACGCGTCTGCGAATGTCACGAAGCCGAAGCCTCGCGGCTGGCCCGTGTACTTGTCCTTCATCAGCGCAGCATCCGTAAGCGCGCCGTACTTGCCAAAGTGTTGGCGCAGTGTGTCCTCTGTGGTCTCCCACGACACGCCGCCGATAAATAGCTTGCCTGGCTGCGTGCTACTTCCGTTCTTGTCGTAGCCGTGGTGCTGCTCCATCTGCTGCTGCGGATGCTGGCCACTGCTTTGCGCGTAGTCTCCGTATCCACCAGAAGCGTTGTGCTGATGTTGATGCTGATGCTGATGCTGATGCTGATGCTGAGGCTGTTGCTGGGTCTGTGGCTGCTGCTGCGCGTCCAGATCGTCCGGATTGCCGGCCAGCGCACGGATCTCCTCGTCGTCCTCAGCCTCATGGTTCGGCACAGACACCGCTGCCGCCTGGATGTCGCCCGCGGGCGTCTGCTGACTGTCCACCGCCAGCTCCTCCTGCTCGTATACGACGCCCAGTCCCTCCATAGCGGTCGATGATGTCGGTCGGCCTATTTCGCGAATGTTTGGGCAAGACTATCCCCCCGGCCTAGCCCGCTTCCCTCCAGTCTTCCAATCACAGCATTCACATCCGAATATTACATTTATAGTCTGCCTAGAAAACACAAATAAAAGGATTCCAACCAATCCAGTGCGCTTATTGATGTCTAAACTGATCCTTCAAAGCTTTATTGCTTGCTATAATAGCCACCAATGTCACGAACATGGCTACACTTGCATATGCTTGCCGTTTTTCGAGCGAAGCACGAGATCGAGCTGCTATGATAGGAACTGACCGCCACAACCACCCACGATGACGGTTGTGTTGAATGTCGGTCTTCGGACCGCGTTGGATGCCAATGTAGACGCGCTTGTTGTTAACAATGCAAAAGAGGGAGTGACATTCTCCTTAATCCCTTCCTATCATGGCCATCCAGACTGGATTCCAGTGGCACTTAGATTCCAGTGGCACTCAGTGAGATACAGTCCTCGAGGTACGGAGCAACTGCTCGACGGACGGTATCCACGGGTACGCACTTGCTGTCCCCGTCTCTTTCCAACACTCCTCCTCTTCGAGTAGACAACTCTTCGCAATATCTTCGCCACCTTTATGCAAACCGACAAGGACTCACAGACCATTCAGACTCGGCGCTGCCAGCACCTTCATGAGCAAGTCTGCAGGCATCAGCTTGCTCTCGCAGTACACAGGTTTCAGCACTCCACGCTTCGTGTAACACATGACGAACATGATTCGCACATCAATTTGCTTCGCCTTGAACGACGCCTTCTCACTCTCCAGATGCACCAGTGTAGTTTGGTTGTCAACGCGCAGCTCCATCGGCTGCACTAACCCAATTTCCAGCTCTTTCAAGACCCCACGCATCTCAAGCAACTCTTGTTGCACCACGGACGCGGCAATGTACTCGGCCTCCATGGTCGACAGTGACACTCCGCCTTGCCTCTTACACACTCAGCTCGGCGCCATGCCGTCGACTGTCACACATCCGCCTGTCACTGAATTGCTGTCCTCTTTATCCACTGCAAAGCCCGCGTCGCTGTATGCGATCACTTCCAGTGGTTTACCTGGCTCTCGACTTCCTCGCATCCGCTGACGCAGGCTTCTCGTTCCTGCCAAGTATCTCACAATACGCGTGGCTAACTTCCAGTCAGGCGTGGTCGGACTGTGCGTCCGTCGCAACGCTTTGTGCACGGCGAACACGATGCCTGGCCACGTGCACCTTGCTATCCACAGTAGACTCCCGACGAGAGACTGAAACTTCGACACGGTGACCATGCCCGTACATCCGGTCACAGGAAGCAAGCTCACTCCCGACTCGATCGACCCGTTCCATTCTTCTACGATTGGATCCCGCACACTGTCCGCAAGCTCCATCCTGTGCTCCTTGAGCATATCCGCTATCGTGACCTCCTGGACCAATTCGTAGCACTCATCTTCGTCATACGTTACACGCATACCAAGGAACTTATGGGCCTGGCCCAAGTCTTTAATCGAGAGCGACGCGAGCTCACCAAAACAACGGGCTCACCGCTTCCTGCTTTACCCCGGTGACCAACATATCATCTACGTACACGCCCACCACGACGAGCCCCCCCCCCTGAAGTTCTACAAGACTCTGCGTGAACCCGATTTCCACCAGATTCCGATGTAAGAACTCACTCCAGAGTCTACCTGCCTGTTTCAGCCCGTACAAAGCCTTCTTCAGCTCCAGGACGAGCTTGTCTTTGCTTGTCACGCTGTAACGGGGTTACACGCAAGTGGCTACACGTAGCCACTTGGTTACATGGAGGGTTCTCGAACGTTGGTGTAAGACACACCAATGGTTACACTTTGCAGACCGCTGGTTTGTATGCATTTAGGCTTCCTATTGGTAGATAAACATTTCTTTCTACCAATTAGATTAGCAGGGTTCTGACAGCCATCGGATGGCAGAATACCTTTCACATAGGATATCAGTTTTAGGAGGGAACCCAGTCCAGACATAAATCATAAATAACAGTTCTCATTGTTAACCCAAAACGGCTTTTAGCTTTTCTTATTTTAGTAAATCTATACTTTCGGACGAAAGTATAGTTAATCTAAGTTTAAGCAAACTACGCTTCCTCGTACACGTGCGCTAACGTGTAAGCCGAAGTAGTGGGCACAGATTTGACCCATTACACCTGGTAGCACTTTGTAGTCCGTCCAACGACCGACTACCTGACTTGTTCGTATGGAATACGAACATGGGGCCGAGAACCAACCCATGGACGGTAATCCGTCCATGCGTGGCCCGAGCGAGTCCGCAACGCACATTGCGTGTGCAGACTGCCCCCACCTGTCAGACCCAGAGTGGGAGGCACTCCAAAGACTGGCAACAGTTATTGGAGAGACGGCCGTAGCTACGATGCTACGGACGTTGTCACCGACAGAGCAACACGGTGTTGCTCTGGGCTTCATAGTCAAGGAGCAGCGAGATGCTGCTGCCGCTACGACTACGACGGCGTCGTCCGGGACGACACCGCGCGTACAGTCACTGAAACTGCACGTGAGCAACTATGTGGGAAAAGAGGGGGAACCTCTTCTCCGATGGCTTGTCGAGGTCGACACTGCCATTGCAGCTCGACGCATCTTCGACGACCCGTCGAAGGTTGCGTCTGCCAAGACATGTCTTGGCGGACGAGCAAGGAGCTGGGCGTATGGACGCCGGCTCACGGACGCTACGTGCTTCGGCACGTACGCGGAGTTCAAGGAGGAACTCAGACAATCGTTTAAGCCTCCTAAGAACGCGCTCCGGTCGAGGGCTGAGTTCCTCGACCTGCAGCAAGGTAAGCATGACGTTCATGCTTACGCCCAACGTGCGCGGTACTTGGTCTCGAACATCGTGACCAACCCGATGGATGAGGCGACCAAGGTCGTCACGTTAATGAAGGGCTTGAGGGATGGTCTCGTCAAGACCTACCTCTTCCGAGAGTACCCAAGTACTCTCGAAACTGGGATCACCCTTGCCATGCAAGAGGATTTTAGCCTGCGGCAGGCTAAATTGCATGTGAACGTGCCGAGGATGGCACGTCCGGTGATGAGAACGGGATGTCCGGAACCTATGGACCTCTCGAACGCTACGGCTGCTAAACACCAGCAGCGGAACAACAGTAGCGTGCGGTGTTTCCGATGCGGATACACCGGGCACTATGCGCGTGAGTGCACAGCGGCTGTGCACAAGGCCGGGGACCGACGTGGCGATGCTGGGCATCGCCGCGATCAATAAAAAAACGCGCGGAACCAGTAGGCGCGGGGCGCCCTACTGGTAGTGCAGTCACTCGTGTCTACAACGGACACGCGACACTGAAGACTGCAGCCCCCAGTGAGAGAGACTCTCACTGCAAGAAGCAAGATGACAAGCCAAATCTTGTCAACCTGAAAATAAGGTCGAAGAGAGAGAACTCTCTTCGTGCTCTGGTAGACTCGGGTGCGTCGAACAACTTTGTTCGACAGCAAAGTCTACCGAAGCTGAACTTCGAGGATGTAGACACACCTCGAAGTGTGTTGGAAGTGCGGCTGGTAACGGCTGCCACCGTGAGGACTGAGAAGCGCGTCGTACGCGTGCGCTTCTCGTACAAACACCGGGTGTTTGTAGAAGACCTTATCTTCTTAGACTTAGACGATAAGTTTGACTTGGTGTTGGGCATGCCGTGGCTTGCACGGCATGATCCAGTGGTCAACTGGGAGAAGCGTACGCTTGTACGCTTCGGACGCAACGCGACAGAGAGCGATGACCCTGTCAGTGTCGCGCATGCACCGCAAGGTGCATCCGATCGCACCATTGAGGCAGCACCATGTGTTGCAGCCTCCGGTGCCCACCCACAAGTCACAACGACTGATGCAGTCGTTGAGTCTGTCTCAAATCAGAAATCAGATTTGAGATGCATTCCTACTTCAATGCGCGTATCAACTCTGGGAGTTGATCGATTAAGTATGGAAGAGACTTCAGCTACAAGCAGTAGCTGTAAAGTCGGCGTGTCAGCTCCGAGAGTTGACACGATCGTGATTTGTTCAAAAATCACGGAAGGCTCCGCCGCAAGGCGTCGAGGTGTCAAGAGCGCATCAACGCCGGGAGTTGATGACGCGGCAAGCAGTGTTGTCGATTGCAAACGCCCAACACCGGGAAAGCTTGCATGCTCGCGTGCAGCCGGGCTGCACGAAGAAGCGATATGCAATCAAGCCGGGCTTGATTGTGTGCGTCCGCGGAAAGAATCCGCCGACGGTTACGACAACGGAAACCCGTCCAAGGCCGGGCCTGGACGAGGGATAAGTGGAGCCGGGCTCCACAAAAAGAAACGACAGCGCAAGCAACACAAGCTGCGCAAGTCTCGGTCCGGGACCGAGACGCTACAAGAGATGTCTGCCGGGCAGACATCGGACACGACGTCGAGTGTCGAGACGTTGAACGTCTTGACACGGACCCGTACTGGTCTCCAGTACTGGTCAATGGAAATGGAGAATCCTTCGACGAGTGCGTCGGAGTTGACGTCGCTTTCAGCCATGAGCTGGATGCGCTTCGCGAAGGACCTGTACGATGGACGCATCAAACAGATATGCATCCTTTCGGATCTCGAAAGGATGAAGAGCGAAGCGGAGGAGTTGAGGCAACTCCACGCTACGAGTACCACTGAGAGTGTCCTCACTCTCAGTGCGAAGACAAAGAAGGAGCGCTTCGACAAACAGAGCTGGGATTCGTTGAAGGCGAGTCCCTTCTACGATGTTCTGTGGGAACACAAGGATGTGCTCCTGGACGAGATTCCTGCGGATCTTCCGCAGGACAAGGGAATACAGCACGAGATTGATCTCGTGCCGGGTACGAAGTACTGTGTGACGCGGCAGTGGCCACTGCCGCGAGATCAAGTGAAGGCGATCGACGACTTCTTTGAAAGTCGTCGTCAGGCAGGACATGTGCGGGAATCGAAACCCCGCACAGTGCACCAACGTTCTGTGTCAAGAAGCCACAGGGCGGATGGCGCATCGTTCTTGCTTACAACAAGCTGAACGGTGCGACGATACCGGCGCAGACGCCGATACCACGAAAAGGTGTGATCATCGATTCGATGGCCAAGAGCACCATCTACAGTGCTCTTGATCTGCGCGACGGGTTCTATCAGATCCTGATGCGTGAGAGCGACATCGCTCTCACGGCGGTGGGCACTCCAAGCGGCATGCTTTGGGAGTGGCTTGTAATGCCGCAGGGACTGAAGAACGCCCCTGCTACCTTCAATAGATGCGTGACGCATCTATTGCGCTCGGTGCGCGACTTTGCACCGAGTTACTTCAACGATGTGTTCGTTCACAGCCGGGCTGTGAACGGGAAGACTGACGTTGGGGTGCACAAGGAGCACCTCCGTAAGCTGCTAGGGCTCATGCGTAAGCATAAGCTCTATGCGAACCTGTAGAAGTGTATCTTCGGGGCGAGCGAGATACCCATTCTCGGGTGTCTCGTCGAGAAGAACGGCGTACGCCCTGACCCAGAGAAGGTCAGAGTGATAAGTGAATGGCCTACGCTATCCAATGTCAAGGAACCGAGGCAGTCCCTTGGGCTTACAACGTACTTGTGCAAGTACGTTGAGAATTACGCGGGCAAGATTCGCCCGCTGTCGCAGCTTCTAAAGAAGGAAGCTGAGTGGAAATGGACTGCTGAGTGTCAACAGGCCTTCGATGCAGTCAAGCAGGGCTTCACTGAAGCGCCGATCTTGGTAGTGGCTGACCAAAATCGTCCGTTCCACGTCGTGTGTGACGCGTCTGACTTTGCAATCGGATGCGTGTTGATGCAGCACGATCACGAGGGTCGTGATCGTGTGGCCTAATACCAGTCGCGTCAGCCGAGGCCAGCTGAGCGTAACTATCCCGTACATGACAAAGAGCTCCTTGCCATGAAGTATGCACTCGCGAAGTTCCGAGTGTATCTACTTGGGAGTGGACCGTTCGTGGTCTACACCGACCACGCTTCACTGCGAACTGCAGTGAAGTCGCCACACATCTCGCAACGCATGGCGAGATGGTTGTCGTTCTACGCAGAGTACGACTTCCGGGTTGAATACAAACCCGGAAGGTTGAACGTCGTGGCGGGCGCATTGTCACGTCGGCCAGATTATTCTGTGAAGATAGCCAACGCCAATCGGATTGGCGTCGAGCGTGTGAGTGCTCCGTCGTCGTCGTTGATCGACGACGTGAAGGCCGCGTATTCGAGTGACGCAGACAAAAGCAGTTGCTGAGCTATGCCTCAGCACCTTCCGACGAGGCGCGTCGGAAGTTGGCACCACACCTTCGAGCTCGTGCACATCGTTATCGTGTGTACGAAGGACTGCTGCTATACAGTGCAGTGGACGACAATGTGATTCGCATCGTCGTGCCGACCGACTATGATCTGCGGATGCGGATCATGTACGAGTACCACGATGCCCCTACGGCAGGGCATCCTGGTCGTGAGAAGACATACGTGCTTCTCACGCGTGACTTCTACTGGAATCACCAGTACAAGTGTGTGCGCACGTGCTTGCGAGGTGTGTCAACGCGTGAAGCCTGCTACGTTTTCACAGGCTCCGCTTCAACCACTTCCGACACCGTCGGAGTGTAGGCAGTCCATCTCTATGGACTTTGTCTTTGGTCTTAAGCCTGACAGCAAGCGGAGGACTGGTGTCGTAGTCTTTGTAGACCGATTCAGCAAGATGGTGCATCTTGCTGCAGTGTCGGCTGAAGTGACAGCCGTAGAGACAGCACGACTGTTTGTAGACATGGTGTTCAAACACTATGGCATGCCGCTCGACATTGTGTCGGACCGAGACCCACGCTTTACAGCGCGGTTCTGGCAAGAAGTGTTTACACTTCTTGGTACACAATTGTCGATGTCGACTGCGGACCATCCGCAGACGGACGGTCAGACCGAGCGCGTGAATCGCGTGATCGGCGACCTGTTGAAGAACTACGCACACTCGTTCCAGCAATGGAGCGACTGTCTGCCGATGGCAAAGTTTGCCGTCAACAACTCGGTGCACGCCTCAACGGGGCATACACCGTTCTACGTGAATGCAATGCGGCATCCACGCCTTCCGAGCATGCTCGGAATGGTGGCTTCCTCCTTAAGTGGAGGAGGATCTACGGTTGCATCCGAACAACCGCAGAATAGCGCTGATACCGACACGAAGACAAGCTGCGTCTCGTTCCGGGAACGAGACGACGGACAAGAACTACGGGTCTGTGCAGGGCACAGACACCGCGACCAAAACAAAACGTCTGTGCACGGCACAGACAGCGCGCAGGCCGGGCTTGCTGCGGGGAAGAACGCCGTGCTGAACAAAACATTCAGCACGCAAGCAATGGACTTTGTCCAGCGCCGACAAGCCGTAATACGGTTTGTCCAGGACGCGATAGCAGCTTCTGTGGATAGACAGAAGCTGAACGCTGACAATGTTGACAGGGGCAACACAAATGAGTTCGAAAAGGGTTCATTAGTTCTGTTAGCTACTCAGAACCTGCCTAGACATGCAGTTTCGGATTTCGGAGCAAGTAAGCTTGCTCCGCGCTTCGTCGGTCCGTTCACAGTGCTTGAACGGCATGGCAACGCGTACAAGTTGGACATACCGTCCAGCATGCAGCTCCATCCGACATTCTACGTCGGGCGGTTGAAGCCGTACACGCAACACGAGCCACCTAACCTTGATGGCTCGCAGAGGACGATGAAGCGGCGTAAGCCAGCTTCTCGAGGGCGGCAACACGGTCGTGGAGCCTCAGGACCTGCGTTCCAAGTTCCACTTCGATGTTCGACGCGGCCTGCGCGATCTACGCCTTCTGTAGCGCAGCTCCTGCTGCAGCTGGGCGAACTCCCCACTCTGGAACTGTTCCAGAGCGGCTACACGATCGTACAGAGCGCGGGAGTCACGGTCAAGCTGGGGTTGACCGTACGAGGGGTATCTTTCCGCCCCCGCTGCCCCCACTGCGCGATGCGCGCGGCTCGACTCGGTGGATAGTCGAGCGAATCGTGGGCTATGAACCCCCGAGGACGAACCGAGATTAGGCTTGTCTTCGTATTTGTTGGAGAGGATTTCCTTCCCACCGAGATACATGGGAACCGCGGAACGTCCTGATGGAGGACGTTCCGGAAATGGTGAGGGCGTACGAAGCCCAGAATGGAGTGCAGGCGTAACGCCTGCACGAGCGCTGCGATCACCGCTGACACTCGGAGTTTCACGACGTTCATCACGATGTTCAAGTTGAACGCGGAGATCACGCAGCTGAACAGGTGCACGCACAGTCGTGTACCCGGTGACGTCTCGCTCAGTGAGACGCTCAGCCCCAGGGGGGCAGTGCGAACACGCAGTTCCCTTTGGAACTGCGCACGGAATACCCACTTCTATAGCTTCATTATGGAGGCGATCGATCATATGACGCCTCGAGAAAGTCTCGAAGCGACGTTGTGCCGCAGTGATGCGGGCGCGGTACGCTTTCGCGTCTTTGTTGAAGTTCTCAACAAAGGCGTTCCAAGATTGACAAAGTGCCACCCACTCGGGCACTTTGCTCTTGCGCGAAGTTCTCTTCGACGCATGCCATCGGAGCTCATGGAAGAGTCCGATGAAATAGTCACGCCTTTGATTCGTCATCGGATCAAAGTGCTGAGCTGCAGCCTCAGCGTCATCAATGATGGCGCTGCACACGTACTGCGGGATCGGGTTCGGTGGCGAAGTCGCACCGAACCTGGAAGCACTTGGCATCCACGGAGCGCGTTCTGTAGGGACAGAACGCGGAGAAGAAGGAGTAACCCGGCGTCGGTGCCTTCTCTTCTTCATCATTACGCGAGCGCTTCGAACTTGAAGCGCTCGGATCATCTTCATGGGGCCGACGCGACCCTGTGACCGGATCATGCGCGACTGCGGCCGACTGGGAGTCGGATGCTGAGGATAGGACTTCCCCGTCCTCCATGGGGAGATCACTCATGTCAGACCCATAGTCGGTAGTCATGCTAACGTCGGTGTTCCACACCGACGAGCGTTCGAGGATCGTCTCCGGGGCAGCAACCTTATCCTCCACGCGCTTCTTGTACTGTAGCGCGTGGTATTCGTCGACAGAGAGTGTAGACTCTGTCGTGGAGGTGCTTGCTTGCGCAGGCACCGAGGTCGTGGTGCCTGCTGATGCAGACACAGACGTAGCAGAGTCTGCAGAGGCAGACTCGTGCGCTGGCGTCTTCGTTAGCAAGCTCATTGCGGAATGAGCTCGAGTTTCCCGGTGAGTTGACGGTCTCGTCAATTCTTTGATTGACGTGTTAAGACTGGCACGTCTTATCTTAACCGAGGGGTGGTGTAACAGGGTTGCACACAGGGGGCTACAAGTAGCCACTTAACTACATGGAGGGTTCTCGAACGTTGGTGTAAGACACACCAATGGTTACACTTTGCAGACCGCTGGTCTGTATGCATTTAGGCTTCCTATTGGTAGATAAGCATTTCTTTCTACCAATTAGAATACCAGGGTTCTGACAGCCATCGGATGGCAGAATACCTTTCATATAGGATATCAGTTTTAGGAGGAAACCCAGTCCAGACATAAATCATAAATAACAGTTCTCATTTTAACCCAAAACGGCTTTTAGCTTTTCTTATTTTAGTAAATCTATACTTTCGGACGAAAGTATAGTTAACCTAAGTTTAAGCAAACTACGCTTCCTCGTACACGTGCGCTAACGTGTAAGCCGAAGTAGTGGGCACAGAGTTGGCCCATTACAGACACGGTGACGCTTGCCACGTCACCTCACTGAGGACTTCGCAACTGCGCTGCTACAATCCCCGAGCAGGTGGCGCCGCGGTAAAACGCGATCGTCGCCGCCATCTCTTCAACCAGCACCTCTGCGAGAGGCTATTCTCGCAATGCAAGCTGGTCATGACGCCACAGCGTGCATCTCTGCTCCCGGTGAACTTTGAGATGATCGTGTTTCTGCTTGCTAACCGTAAGTTTTGGGACGCAAATACGCTGATGAGTCTTGTTGTCGATGACACTGATGACAACTAGTGTTAATGTTGGTGCTGAAGGACAATACAATAGGTCTTCCTCATTACTTTATTATTGTTCTCCTTCATATGCATTTATTTCATATTGTTGTGAAGAACAACTAATACATTTCTTTATTGTAATGTCCGAGCACTAGCCTCACGTCGGATACCCACTCGGCCTGGTCTGTGCGGAGCTTAAGGGACTCGGATCACTGACACCAAACCAACTCAAATTATTGTCGTCTCAATTGAAGGCTGTGAAACGTAAAGATATAGCGATGACACGTTGGCTCTTTTGCAGTTTCAAGGTCCTATGTCAGTCGAAATGTCGTGAGAGAGCTTGCGACCGTGGGTATGTGTTCTCCGTCATGACACTATTAGGCAAAGTGAGGAAGAAAATAGTTTGGCGAGCAGAACGTGGGGTGGCCAAATGTCATTTGAGCGCACATGTGTGTACTGTAGCCATATTACAGCACACGTAGCACATTCTCTTTCATTACTTCTGTTCGTTACCTCACATGTCAGACTCCCTCCTCCAAGGGCAGTCCCAGCACAATACTCATTCTCCGACTCCCGTAACACCACTATAGCAAAATCAGTGCCAGCGTAACCAATATGCCTTACGATTTCCATTAATCAGATTTTGACGGCTGCCTAAACTGTCCACGCGAAAGGGTGCATTCTCGTCAACGCGTTTGTTGAAGAACAAGTAGCCTGTACTGGTTACGGCTTTTCTACGCGTTTTATTGACTAAAATACATTGTCGCGCAGTTCCCTGAATCAGGCTTTACATTCCAGCATTTTCCCCGCAGCAGCACGATGACAAGTCACAGCGAGCCCAACCCCCTTCCAGAGATCTCTCGGGACGTCTGCGCAGCTCGAACGGCCTTTGCCACACCAGCACCTGGCCAGCTAGACGCAGCGCAACTTAGGAGCACTTGCACCGCACCTAACACGAAGAAGGCATACCGCAGCTACATAAAGGGAATAGCGGCTTGGATCCACACGACGCAAGAGTCGCCTGATAGGTTTTTCGAAGAGGACGGCAGCATTAACCTCTTTGTTTTTATGCCTACGCATTTTGAAGCTTTCCTGCTGCATAAGATGAATGGAGGGAAACTCAAGGTCTCGACGCTGAGTGGCTACAGAAGCGCTCTAAAGGATGAATACCGACAAAAGCGGCTTGATCTTCCGTCGGAGTATCTCGACGATCTCACGACATTTTTCAGGGGCCTTAAAAGAGTGGAGGCGGACAATGATCAAGCTGGTGGTGAGCGTAAACCTGGAAAAGAGCCGTTGACTTTTTCTTTGTATACGGAGTTGGCGGAGCGCACATTGTCTCTCAAAGACAACGGATTTGCTCATTTCTTTTTGGTATCGCAATGGAACCCGATGTGCCGGTCAAAGTCAGTGGAAATACTGCACACCTCGCATCTGCACTGGGCAGATGACAGTGTTGGATGCGTGCTACATAAAACCAAAACAAACCAAGAAGGAAGCGGGCCCAGGACCCACGCCATATCTACGCGAACCCTGCACAGCCATCATGCTGCTGGGTGCTCGCTCTCGGTTGTCTACCTAGCATCTAATCCAACACTGAAGGCTGGCAAGCTTTTTCCTGGCTCCAATCAAAAATCGCGATTTTGTAAGGCGCTGGGGAAATTACTGGAGGATATCACTGGTGAGAAGGTATACGGGACACACTCTATCCGGAAGGGAGTAGCTACCTACGCAAGCAGTGGTAGCACAGGGGGTCCGTCTATCATTAGCGTATGCTTACGTTGTGGTTGGTCGTTGGGTGGCGTGCAAGATCGCTACTTTCGCTACGAGGCGGCTGGTGACCAGTACTTGGGCCGTGTAGTCGCTGGGTTACCGCAGAACAGTGCCCAATTTGCGGTATTACCACCGCATTTTGAAGATCCAAGGGACCTGTTTGTGGTAGACTGCGGCACATTATTACTGGCGCTGAGAGTGGCAGTGGCGCTGAAATGTAGCGCCCTGACTGTCAAGAAGAGACAGATCGTCTCTACCGGATAGGAATGTCGAACGTGCAGCTAAATACTTCTACTCAACCGCACAAGCAGCGACCAGAGCGAGCTGTCACCACATTGAGCCGTATCCGAGAGGCTATCCATGACGCTAATCCAAGAGCACGCTCGGTTCCTTTTCGTCATAGAAAGCGTAAGAAACAGCAGTAAGTAGATTATAAACAACACCAAGATGAACATCGTACTATAGTAGTCCTTAACAGTAAGTTACCTACCGTGGTGAACAGCGATGGCCACAGCGTGACTGCTGTTCCGCGTCTGTGATCTTTGGAAATGACTTCGGTTCTGATAGTCAGAAATTACACACTTTATTCAATCACCATCTGTTACTTCACCATAAGATGGGCTGGTTACGGGATCCCGACACAAGTCAGTGATGCCCAAAGTTGTCCGCGTTCTGAGAGCAAAGGGAGAAGAACATATTTTCTTCGATGCTGATTGGCCTAATCTGGATACGTGTGCTCCAGTCAACACCCAGTCAATTATTTCTCTTGCGTTACTTCTGTTCGTTACTTCACCACGGCACAGCCATACCGGCCGTCGCTGTCTTTGCCAGTGCATGATGCGCTTTATTCGTTCTGGAGGCTGCCTGGTTCCACCCGTTCATGGCTGCAATCGATTTTACCAAACTTTCGCGTCGACGTCGACGGGGTCGTGCCTCTAGACTGGAATGTATGGCTCGAAGCCAACGCCAAAGCTGTCGATGATGCTGCCAACGAAATCGAAACGACTTGGGCATTGGCAATTGAAGCTGAACAATTTATTGCCAATGGAGCAGTGGATTTTGACCGGGGGAGTCGAAATTCTAGTTGGTCAGCAGTTCGTGGTTTTACTCATTCCGATTCGTTAGAAAAGGTAGCGGCGATGTTGAATGACGACGTTGGGGAGTACTTCATGGCTTTTGTAGTGGGCGTCACGGTCTTGGAGAAGGCGCTGTATGATTTACACGATGAAAAGTCAACGTCGAGTGAATTAGTCAAGTCTCGGAAGAAAAATATGATTCTGAGGGACTTGCTGCACTCGGACACGTTGGTTGACACTCTACCGGAAGGTTTGATACGTTTGCTGAAGATTTTATTCCTGCCAGCAGGGTTGAATCTGCGTAACTTGGTTTGGCATGGGTTTATGGCTCCTGTCGAGTTCCCGAAGTGCTTTGGAAGCCTCACGCTGCTGCTCATCATGGCGCTGCCGAGATATTTCGGAGTTTTGTCGAGTAAAAAGAAAGATGAGAAGACCAAACTCTTTCGTATCGATGGTTTTGACGATAGATTTGTTACGAGGTTAGAGGAACCACGTTGTGGAGAAGACAGCGAGACTCAGCAGGATCTTGTTAATGTACTACGCAAGGAAACTCCAGCTGTGCGAGATGAAGCGATTCGCAGATGGTCAACTGCTCCATTCATTCCTTTAGGGAGATCGAATCTACTACAACGAGCTATTGAGGCTCTGGTGGAAAGAGGAGACGAGTTTTGGTTCCTTTTTGCGGTCTTTCCTGTGCTCGAGCATGCGCTGCGGCTTGAGTTTCTTCGGGTAAACGAGAATCGTGCAGGAGTGTTGAGTGTTTACGGCTTCGCTCAGATTGACGCGTATTACTCGACGTTGGATGGCTTCGGTCAGAAGGATAAGCACCAAGTATTGCTGCATCCGGTTGTGCTTCGGGATACTGACAGTGGCGAAAGCTTTAGTGACAAGAAGAATGGCATTGCGTACGAGTCAGTGACGAACGCTCTGTATGAAAAACTACCGTTCGCATCGCTAGCAGTCCTTCTGGATCTGTTTATGATGTCAAATGGACCAAATATTCGTGCGAAGCTCTGTCACGGAGAAGCAAATTTGTCGAGTTTTCTCAGTAGTTCAGAAGCTACAAAAATCTCTGTAGCAACTCGACGTCTGTTTGAAGCTCTCGTTCTTCTCTGCGAAACCAGCCGAGAACAATCTGCCTCTGAAGTGGGAGCTGGCAAGCTTTCGCTTTCTGCGGCTGTCCGTCAGTGTCTGCAGTCCTTTCGTGCCACCACAACATGCTCATTCCACCCATTCTACCGCTTGCATCGAGCTCTAAATGAGGCTCACTGCGTAGCATCGAAGTTTGCTGCTTTTCGCTCGCTTTGGACGTTGTATCATCTGGAAGAACTTCACACCAACGAAGACGAAACTAAAGAGTTGTCAAGTCTCACTCGAGTTGTCTACGATGGCATCCAAGCGAGTGAAGGCATTACGTTCACATTAGTGGAGAAAACTGATCGAGTCGCAGAGTTCCTTGCAGCTTTATCTCACACTTCTACAACTGAAGCAAGTGCTCTCAAGAAGAAGAAAACCTTTGCACAGTTGATCGGGCAACTCGGTCATCAATTACGCGACGTTGCGGCTCGAATCCGTGGTGATTTCAAGACTAATCACTTCTCAAACTCGACGGATCCTCGATCGAGTGTCTTCCTCACGCTAATGGAAGCAGAGAACTCGCTATCAGATCGCAGCTCTTTGAATCTCTTGGAGAAAGCAATGGCACGGGATCTGCTGGCGTTGAGCGATCAAGACGGACTCAGCGTGACTTCGTGCATGTTGGAGATCAGCACGTGCTGCCAGCGATCACTGAATACATTCCGCTCCCGCATCGAGCAATTGCAGCAGCTTGTGACTGAAGGGAAGGCACGGACAAACCACCGACGTTCTTTGCTTACCAGCATCTTCTTCCTGCCTGTATTTGAACGCATGCAGCTGGCGAGTCTGAGTATCGTGGAGCATCAACTCATACACTTGCACGACGTCACTCGTCAACAAGAAAAGAGCAC
Organism: Phytophthora cactorum; assembly: GCA_016864655.1. NCBI lineage: Eukaryota > Oomycota > Peronosporomycetes > Peronosporales > Peronosporaceae > Phytophthora > Phytophthora cactorum. The sequence goes on from NHQK01000084.1 coordinate 274,840, forward strand.
GACGGGGACCTCACTTTGTCCTCAAGCCGTGAACGTGGAACAACTCCAACGCAAACTCCTGCAGTGTATCACGTCGTTTGAAGGATGCACAGTCAGCAGTGAAGCTTCGCAAAAAAGTGGCGAACAGGCTATCGAGCGAGCACTGCAGTTCTTGAACTCGAAAGCTGTCAAGGCAGCGTTCCCACCTTCTTCAACGTGAGCGCCCTTGGGTCAAGAAGTAAAAGAAATATTCTCAATCACAATCATCCTATCTTTTGACAATGCTACAGGTTGTCTAGACGCCTTTGCTACGTTTGATAATACAGCCTCTGCTCTTCTGGAGGTCGGTATATGGACATACCCGAACTTCCAGCACCGCTTTGTCCCTTGCCACGTCGGCCGAACTCGTTTTCACGTATGTGTCCAGGTGCGTACACTAGCATGTACTTCGAAGTATATATTAGTACATCATCAACACTTTTATTTTGCGAGCACTCGTCCTACAGTTTAAGTTTTGCTATAATGTGTTGAAGTGGCAATCGTAGTAAACCTTGAACGACATTTTATTTTCCGTCGAAATAAGTACAAGTGTTCCGTGAACACGTCGTACAAGTCGTGAATGACTTCCATGGTCGTTTTCAGTCTACCTCGTGCATTGCCACGTGACGAAGATGGCAAGCGCAACTGAAATAGGACGATGGACAATGTGCCCTCTGCAAAAGCAGACGTGATGTTGTTTGGCACGAGAGCATCAAGCTGTTGTTGCTGCAGTTGAATCGCATCAGTGAGTATTAAATCGCAATCTGCACGCTCGTACGAGCTGTTGATGTCTCTGCACTGCAGCTTTTTCGAAAGCTCTCGGGTGCTGCTGTTCAGATTGGCCACGAAGTCCAGTGCGGCATCCTTCTCGCAGGCGAGACTCTCGCCAGCTGTTATCGTGACGTAGTAACCGCACTACAGAGCGACAGGTGCCGCTGTCTTGGTCAGTACTGAAGGTGAATCGGAAGAGAACTTCAAGCTAAAGTTGTAGTAATAATTCCTACAGTTGAAGTTGTCTTATCTAGATTAACCTACAAAATATCCTACAAGCGTGTGCATAATCAATTGTAGATTTTTTCCTAGGAAGGGGGAGGATAATCTGAGAAAGTGACGATCGCACGCTGTTCCGCCTCCTTCAGCGCCCCTCACTCGCACCGTAGCGTCCTGGCGTCGCCATGAGTGAGTCTGCCAAGAAGAAGAAAAGCTCCAAGGACGTCGACGACGACGTCAAGTCGCGCAGTAGCATCAGCAGCAGCCTCTCGGACGAGTCCAGTGTGCTCTCATCCCCTTCGCAGCGCAACCATCAGCGCCCGAGATTCGACTCAAAGGCTTCATGGGCGGACTCAACGCGCTTCGACATGGGACGCGCTGACTCTCGCGCCTCGGACGTGTCTGCCAGGGACTTGAGACTGACGGGACTCGGTGGTTGGGCCTCTTCCAGCCACAACCGCCAGCGCTCGGACTCGAGAGCCTCCAGGTTGTCGCGCACCAGCAGTCGCTCCAGTATGAGCGGTGCCACCAGGTCCAGACAGTCCTCGTTCGTGTCCAACTTTGGCGTGACCAAAGGCAAGAAACGCAAAGACAGCAACGCGCTGTCGACTATCACAGAGAACTGGAACCTGGCGGACGAGCAGTTTGGCAGCTCCTTTTCGGAGTTTGACGCACAGGAGCAACCTATCCGAGAGGAGCTGCAGAGAGGCTTGATGGAAGGTATGGATCTTGGACACGAAGCTTGTATGAGGCGGAGGGAGGGACGTCGCAGACGGTGGGACCGGAGCGAAGACACTTGAGGGGTAGAATGAAGATTCGAAAGTGATTGATTGATCGGAGCTTACACTATCTTCACTACCTAGTCTGCATCCAATCATTTGGTGCATCCAATCACCAACACTCTGTACTCGTCCAATCATCCTACTCGTCTAATCATCGGTGGCGTAAACAACGTACCGTAATCATCGCGGGATCGTATTGGACCGGTTCGGGTTAACCGGTTAATGGGTACAACTGGTACACAGTACCCAAGACCAGCAACCCTCAATACGCCCCCTCAATGCGAACACGCGTGGATGCCGAGAGCAGTCGTCAGGTCCATGTGGCGAGGTCCCGGGAGCGCCTTCGTCATGATGTCCGCCAGCATCAGAGAAGTCTCGCAATACTCGAGCTTCACTTCACCACGCTTGACTTCGTCGCGGATGTGGTGGTACTTGATGTCGATGTGCTTGGCGCGACCGTGGTTCACTGGGTTCTTCGTCATCTTGATGCACGACTGGTTGTCTTCGCGGATCTTGAGCTCGGGTCCCGTCTCGTTGGTAGCCGCCAAAATCTCGCACAGTAGGCGATGAATCCACTTGCCCTCTTGGATCGCCAGACTGAGTGCGATGTACTCCGCCTCACTCGTAGACAGCGAAACACTTGACTGCTTCTTGCTGCCCCAGCTCACTGGTGCACCCATTAGCATGAACGTGTAGCCGGAAGTCGACTTGCGGTCCGCGAGGTCGCCAGCCCAATCCGCGTCCGAGTACCCGCGAAAGTCGATGTTGTCACCCGGCTTGAAGCAGATCCCATGCGTCTTGGTGCCTTGCAGGTAGCGAAAGATACGCTTGACTGCCACCCAGTGTTCCTCTTGAGGATTCTCCATGAAACGCGACACATAGCCCACAGCGTACGCGATGTCCGGGCGCGTGGCAGTCATCAGGTGCATCAGGGCACCCACAGCTTCGCGAAACGGAGCGTTCACCTTGGTCGCTGCGTCGCTTGGAACCAGTCGAGTGCTCATGTCGACGGGACTCACCACGGCCTTGCACTCGTCCATACCAAAACGCTTGAGAATGTCATCCACATAGCGGCGCTGGCACATCGTCACACTGCCGTCTGGGCCGTCCACCAACTCGATCCCAAGAACGAACGCGCACTTGCCGCTGTCGGTCATCTCGAAGCGAGTCTTGAGGTCCGTCTTCGTGCGTGCGATCAGCTCGGGTGAACTCCCGGTGATCAGCACATCGTCCACATACACCAGCACGAGCACGCAGTGACCGTCCACCACCTTGACGTAGAGGCACGGGTCGAACGCCGATACTTGGAAGCCGATGGAGCACACGAACTCGTCGAAGGTCTCGTTCCACACGCGCGAAGCTTGCTTGAGACCGTAGATCGCCTTCACCAATTCCAGGCAGTCGAAGTCACCGTCGAGATCAACACCTTCGGGGACCGCGCAGAACACCAGCTCCTTCATTATCCCGTACAGGAAAGCTGTCACCACGTCGAGTTGGTCGAGGGGCCAGCCAAAATACTTGGCAATCGCGATGATCATGCGCAGCGTCACGTACTTGACGACGGGCGAGAACGTCTCGGTGTAGTCGATGCCGTACTTCTGCTTGAACCCCTTTGCCACGAGGCGCGCCTTGTATTTCTCGATCGATCCGTCCGCTTTGCGCTTGATCTTGAACACCCACTTGGTACCGATGGCGCGTTGTCCGTTAGGCAACTTGGCAGCACGAAACACACCACGAAGTCGCATCGACTCGAGCTCAGCACGAATCGCCTTGCGCCAGTGCACTTGGTCGGGGCCGTTCACCGCTTCTTGGAATGTCGTCGGCTCCGATAGATCGCCTGCTTCGACGGCATTGGCACTTGCACGCCAAAAAACTGGTGGAGTCGAATCGTCATCTTCATCTCCATGCTTTTCTTCTTCGTCTGCGTCTGCTCGGTGCGGAGAGGAGTAGTTCGGCGCACTTGCTTCTTCCAGTCCAGGCCGATGGCGCACAGTGTGCGGTCTTCTGGTAGCTTCATCTTCGTCACTTGGGCGACTCTTGCGCTTCCCCGTCTGCTTGTACTCCGTCTGGCGAGGTCCGTCATCGTCGATATCGAGCGAGTCGACGTCCAGGTCATCGACATCTTCATCGGAAATCCGCGGTGAAAGTCCAAAGGCCGACTCATCGAAGTTGACATCGCGACTGATCACCACCTGCCCCGCCTCGATGTCATAAAGTCGATATGCCTTGGACACTTCTTCGTAGCCCAGGAATATTCCGGCGCGAGCCTTGGGGTCCCACTTGAGCCGCTTCTCCTTCGGAGTCAAAATGTACGTCCGACAGCCGAACACGCGCATGTGCTTCACACTCGGCTTGGACTTGTACACGATCTCGAACGGAGTCTTGTGCTCGATCTTGGGTGACGGCAGACGATTCTTCACGTAGATGGCAGTCATGGCCGCCTCAGCCCAGAAACGCTTGTCCAGCTTAGCGTGATGCAGCATGCTGCGGCCGATCGTGACGATAGTTCGGATAGCTCGCTCTGCCGTGCCGTTGGTCTGGTGCGCGTACGGAACCGTGGTTTGCTGTTCGATGCCTTCGTCTTCGTAGAAGTCCTTGAGCGAGTTGGTCGCAAACTCACGAGCTCCGTCGTGCCGCACAAACTTGACCTTCTTGCCGAACTGCTTCTGCACCTTCATGATGTACGTCTTGATGCAGTCTTCGCTCTCCGACTTGGCACGCAGGCAGAAACCCTTCATGCATCCACTGGCTTCGTCCACGATCAGCAGCAGGTACTTGCTGCCGCCAAGCGAGTTTTCCTCCATGGGTCCGCAGATGTCGAAGTGGAGCAACTCGAACGTGTCGTAACGACGCTTGTCATGGTTGCTTGGGAACGGTTTTTGGACCATTTTACCTTGCTGGCAACCACGACACAGACTTGGTCCGCTCGACTTGGAAGGTGCCTTCGCGTCCTTGATCATGTGGTTGTCGACCATCTTGCGAAGCACCTCAACCGGAGCGTGACCCATGCGCGCGTGCAGGTCGACGATCTTGCCACTCGTCGCCGCATTCGCCGATCGCTGAGGCGTCTGAAGCCAGTAGAGGCCATCCATGAGGTTTGCCGTCGCCACCACTTGCTTGGAGCCCTTGTGCGCAATCTGCATCTTGGTGCCGTCGAACACCACTTGAAACTTGCCACTTTTGTTGATCTGCGGTACCGAAAGCAGATTCTTGCTCATGCTTGGCACGTACAGCGCGTTCTTGATCTCGATCTCACGCTCGTCGCCGTTGGGCAGGACCACTTGTTCCACGATGGTCCCCACACCCATGATGGCCGCCTTGTTGCCGTCGGCCACCGAAAGTTCGCCTTCGTTCCGCTCAATCAAATGGGCGAACTTGGCCTTGTCGTTGCAGATGTGGTGCGTTGCGCCGCTGTCGACCGCCCACATCCCGGACACATTCTTGCCCGTCGAAACCCCACATTCCAGTGAAACCGCGAACGCTACTCGATCGTAGTCGTAGTCGTAGCCGTCGCTGTCGTTTCTCCACTGGATGTTGTTGGCCCCGCGTCCACGGCCGTTGCCGCCGCGTCTTGGCCCTCGGTTCTCGTCCTTCTGCTTGGTCCAGCACTTGTCAATCGTGTGCCCCACTTTTCCGCAGTATGTACACTGGCGAGACTCTCGGTCGGTGTTGAACGCCTTGGCCGCGTTCTCCGTCTTCACCGTCGCCGTCTTCTCGCCTTGTCTCTTGATGTGCTCATTCGTGAGCACCTTCACGACGTCTTGCGACCGCAGTTCAGCGCTGCTCATCTCCAAGTTCAGCACGACGTTCTCGTAGCTCTTGGGGAGGCTGCGCAACAAGCAGATCGCCACGTCCTCGTCCTCCATCTTGGCACCGATGCTGCTGAGCTTGGCGCTGATGTTGAGGACCTCGTTGCAATGATGCAAGACGTTGCCGCCTTCCGACATCTCCATGCTGAAGAGTTGGCGCTTCAGGTAGATGCGTCCAGCCTTCTGCGAACCACCGTACAGCGTCTTCAGGCGCGACCAGGCAACCCACGCTTCCTCGCAGTCGTCGACCACATGGTGGTAGTCCGCGTCCATGTGGAGCAGCATCAGTCCGAAAGCGATGTTGCTCGACTTGACGTAGTCGTCCTTGGCCCGCGAGTCCGTGTAGCTTGGCGTCGTCTCGCGGTTCACGACATGCCACGTCGACTTGGTCAGGAACACGCCACGCATGTAGCGGTTCCACGTCGCGTAGTTGTCCCCGTTGAACTTGTCAATGGAGACCTTGGTCGAGGCGTCTTGGGCAGAGGACATGGTGCTTGGGCTCATAACCTGATGGAAGGTATGGATCTTGGACACGAAGCTTGTATGAGGCGGAGGGAGGGACGTCGCAGACGGTGGGACCGGAGCGAAGACACTTGAGGGGTAGAATGAAGATTCGAAAGTGATTGATTGATCGGAGCTTACACTATCTTCACTACCTAGTCTGCATCCAATCATTTGGTGCATCCAATCACCAACACTCTGTACTCGTACAATCATCCTACTCGTCTAATCATCGGTGGCGTAAACAACGTACCGTAATCATCGCGGGATCGTATTGGACCGGTTCGGGTTAACCGGTTAATGGGTACAACTGGTACACAGTACCCAAGACCAGCAACCCCCAATAAGGCTTGGCTATCATTAATGACCACACGGTGAGAGGGAGATTGGGGGCTGCATTGTGCGATACAATTATTGACTAAATGTGTGTGTTTTTTTGGTATTTTTTAGACCAAGTTGAAGGAGATTGAGGACGCTATTACGGCTGCGATGTCAGAAGTTTGGGGATATTGGGTACGAGTTTATTGGTGCCTTTTAGTCGTTTTGCACGAGCAGGGACTGATGAATTGTTGGAAACTATAGGCGGATCCAATCCAGTTGTATCTTCACCCGGCGGAGCGCGTGGATGTCCAGGACCTCATCAAGACGGACAACGAACAGTTCAACAAGGTTCTCACGGTGTTTTCCGTGTTGTGTGACGAAATCTCGGAGCTCAAAGTGACGGTGGAAGACAATTTCTACCCGGCGCTGATCATGTTCGGCCAGGCGCGTCATGGAGAGGAAGGCGAAGTGAAAGGTGGAGAAGATGAAGTCCACATCGGACGCATGTTGGCGTTCTTCCAGGACATTTCCAACTTTGTGAACCGATGCAACGCTATCACCATCAACATGATCCACCAGCTCGCGAGTTTGTACCAGAGCTTCCAGAAACTGTGGAAATCTACTTTCAAGCTCGTGCATCTTCACCCCGTGTTCGACGCATTGGCAAGTCTGCTTGAAGTCATCATCACGATTGATGCCATCGTCATTGACAACCCGAATATCATCACGTCATGGGACAAGTACAAGCGTATGATGCAGTATGTGCGCTCGGACCCGCCCCGTTACAACGTCACAGTTGAAAAGGTGAAGCAGTTCGAACGCCTTCTGGTCAGTCTCGACCAGACGATCATGAGCGCGCAGGTGTTCCAGAGCTGCATCGAGCAGGACTTTGAGGTATTCTCCGGCGGTCGACGCGCGAGCAGCAGTGGAGGGGAGTCACGGATTGACATCCGCACGAACCGTGTGTTCCTCGAAGAATTCGTGCACTGTATCAGCACTCGCTTGAGCATTGCCGAGGGTGCCATTACGTCAGCTACGGAGACGTTTGAAAGAAACGATCTGGTCGGTACGGCGGGTTTATACGTCCTTCTTCGACGACTGCAGCCGTCTAATGTCCCTGCCGATCCTGTGCTCTACAAGCGCTTGTGGGAAACGCAGACAAAGTCTCCGTGTGTGACCATTTGCGGCAAGATCATGTGGTACATGCCAGATTTTTTGCTGAAATACTCGCCTATGACGTCGAAGAAACTGCACCCCACTGACATCGTGCAGTTCCGTCGCGAGTACTTGCACTCGCTGGATGATGCTTCCCAGCTGATGTAACGACCGCAAAGCTGGAGTTGAGTGCATGGCTTGTCCGCATGGAGTCGTTTTTCCAGCCGACAACGCGTGGAATGGGTGATGCCTCTCGAACGCTGAGTATTCGTGGCAATCTGATCCTCAAGGGTTTGATTTTAGCCAAGCGAGTGCAGACCATGATGCACACTCTGGTGAACTTGCATCTCTCGCTCCAAATTCCGATGCCAAAGCGGGTTGTGAGGCCATTGTACACATGCATTGAGATCCTCAAGGCCGTCGAGTTCATGTTTGCTCGGAAGAACCCTATCCTGGCCGAATCATCATCGCACTTACTGCGTCAAGTAGCTCACTCGCTCTTCTCGTTCTTCCGTCCGTTGAAGGCGCATCTAGAAGCCAGCAAGAAGTTCGATGATACGAAGCTCGATGTCTTGGCTGCCGTAACCGTGCTGGAAGACATCCTGAACTCGGGTGAATCGTTTTCGTACACGCGTATCACTGTTCTCGATCTCGCAGCTCAGATCGCAATGATATCGCCAGATAATGGCAGTGCTGCCAGCGAGAAGGGCAGCGACTTGGACGCTACGGTTCCAATGGGTCTGAAGGACGCTGGCGAGCCTGTGAAGCTCATCTGGAAGCTGCGTCTTCTGAGCGACTTCCAGCGCAAGATTCGAGGCGCGTGTGACTGCTCGTTCTTCTATTGGAGCCGCGAGTTGCTGCACCCATTCCTGGCGGATCTTTATAACCAACCGGAACAAGCTAATCGCATCCAGTATGTCGTTAGTGGCTTCTTGGACGCGATCAAGTTGCTTCGTGGAGCGCAGCACGAGACAGACAATGAGCTGGATGTGAACGCTTATGCAGAATTCATCGAGTCTGTCTTAGAAGAGGAGATTGTGGAGAATTTGTGCAAGGATGTGGAGAATGATCTTCGCTTGCATGTCCACTCGGTGCACTTGGACCACTTGGACGCGCCCAACCCGAAGAGCGCTGACTTTAAAGTGCTCCACTACTACCTGGACTTGCGTCCTATTCGCCTGGATGGGAAGACGCTTGATCTTCGCCAACATGTTACTCATTACCTGGAGAGCACGTTCTACAACTTGACTACTGTGGTGCTTCACGACTGGAAAACGTACGGTGAGATGCGCAACTTGGCGAACGACAAGTATGGCTTGAGTCTTGCGGATAATCATCTTCCCATGGGGTCGCTGGATCAAGGTCTGGATATCCTACAGATCATGCGTAACATTCAGATCTTTGTAGCTCGATACAACTACAATCTGAACCAGCAGTTCTTTGTGGAACGACGCAGTGACAAGGGCTCCCGACACTTGAACTCCATCAACATCCACTCCATCGCAAGCTCCATCCGCACGCACGGCATGGGTATCATGAACACGACTGTGAACTTCACGTACCAGTTCTTGACCAAGAAGTTCGACATTTTCTCGCAGTTCCTCTTTGACGAGTACATCAAGAGTTATCTGCAGCGTGAGAAGCGGTGGTACAAAAAGCACCGCGACGACAAGGAAGTGGACAACAAATACCCGTTCGACCGTGCGTTCCAGTTCAACAAGGACATCCGCAAATTGGGCGTGTCGGACTCGGGCAAAACCTTCTTGGACCAGTTCCGTATGCTGATCACCGAAATCGGAAATGCTCTGGGATATGTGCGTATGGTTCGCTCTGCCGGCATGAACTACTGCAGCAACGCCATTAAATTCGTGCCGCATCTGAACCACACGCACTTTAAGTTTGAAGCGTATGCTGGAGACGGTGTCGCCGAGGAGAAGAACGAGGAGACAGGAAAAGTACTTCAAGACGAGATTGTAGGCGCCAAGTTGTCACGCGAGACAGTCGTGGCGGCTCGTAATTTGGACTCTGTCATCTCGACGCTGGCCAAGAACTTCTCGGAGAACAACGACTACTTCAAGGTGCTGGTGAAGGTTTTCCAGGACGTTACTGCGAGTGACGAGCAGAAACACTTGGTCAACTTTTACACTATTCTTCCGGCGCTTACCATCAACTACGTCGAGACAACGGTGCAGGCCAAGGACCTCATGTACAAGAACACCCGTCGTCGCGAATCGTACTTCTCGGACGATGGGTTCGCGATCGGAGTTGCCTACATCCTCGCCATTCTCGACCAAGGAGAGGTGGGGTTACGTTTGTGTTCCTAGTGTTTTATTCGTTGTTCTGACAGTTTGTTGTGTGGATTTTTGAAATCGATTGTAGCAATTTGATGCGCTGCACTGGTTCGAAGAGGTGGTGCGAGGAGGAGGCTTACAACGAGAAGCAAGCCGAACGCGAGGCTCGCAAGCGTGAGCAGGCGACTAAGAAGCAGAAAGAGACGACCGCCGAGCTCATTGATGACGAAGAAGAGGTGCGCATACGTTGCAACTCCCTGCCAAGCGCATCGAGCTGAATCGCCGCGAATTTGACCTGCTTGACTGGTCTCTCAATGGTGCGCGCATTTTTTTCAAGGACTAGAGGGTTCTATTCAATAAAACCATCGATGTGAACGCTGTCGGCTGAAGACAGCTAGCAGTTGCCAACGATATCATAAAAAAAAGTTCTGTGAGTATTGCGCGTAGTCCCAGTGAACGTTTGAGTGGATGCTGTGTCATCGTGACGAACGAATCGTCTCGGTTGTGATAGCTTTTGGGAACAGCCATATTATCGTTAAATAACGTCGAGCGTGCAAGAATTGCAAGGGAATGTGGAGATGATACGTTATTTAAGTATTATCACCCCCAGATTTTTTAAAGAAACAAATGGACATAGCATATTGAAGAAAGTGTTGGAAGTTGTTTATTGGAGTCGAGATATGAAGTGTTGGATGTAACGTGTTCAGGGTGTATAGCGTTTAGTGTAAAGAGTTTAATATAAAATATACAATGTAAGGTGTAGAATGGATAATGTTGGGTAATAGAATTTGATGTAAATAGTGTAAGTGTGTTGTTTGTTGTAAGGCGTTGATATTGGGTTTAGGGTTTAGGGTTTAGGGTTTAGGGTTTAGGGTTTAGGGTTTAGGGTTTAGGGTTTAGGGTTTAGGGTTTAGGGTTTAGGGTTTAGGGTTTAGGGTTTAGGGTTTAGGGTTTAGGGTTTAGGGTTTAGGGTTTAGGGTTTAGGGGTTTTTAGGGTTTAGGGTTTTTTAGGGTTTAGGGTTTAGGGTTTTAGGGTTTGGTTTAGGGTTTAGGGTTTTAGGGTTTAGGGGTTTTAGGGTTTAGGGGGTTTTTAGGGTTTTTTTTTAGGGGGTTTTTTAGGGGTTTAGGGTTTTTTTAGGGGGGGGGGGGTTTTTAGGGGTTTAGGGGGGTTTTAGGGGTTTAGGATCCTCTCCC